>JASKGM010022386.1:0-67612 GCA_034509205.1 Ceratonia siliqua | reverse complement strand
TAAAATACATTCTTTTTTCAGAATCAACTTCTCATTCTATAAAAGTCATTCTTTTTAAAGAACATCCAAACAGGCCCTAAGTGGGAGGCCCTCTTTGCTCCCTGTCCACCCCCTCCCACTTCGTTCTGTCATTTGTCTCAATTCTCACGATAAGAAAGAAATTGATCCCATTCTCATTCTCCACAAATGCATAAAAATACATAAAAATAAATGAAGACTTTGAATGCAAGAAAATAATTTTAACAATTAATAAAATCATTTTTTAAGAAATAATGGCAAAAGCTATATTATAAATTCAAAAAAATATAATCTTAATTTTCATATTAAAAGTAATAGATAATTTTTTATTAATAATAAGACAATTTAAATTTAAAAATATATATATTAAATTAATTATATATATATATATATTAAAAATATTTTAGTAATTTTATATGTGATGGATCCTATCCTTGCTAGATTTGAGTGAACTTGAATAAAAAATGAAAGCTATGCGTTGTATACAGTACGTGCGTTGTATAAAGTACAAGAGCACGAACACAGTTGGTTTGACCTGTTATGGAATTGGCTTTTTTGTTATGCGTACTTAATGGATTCATAACTGCAAGGAACTTGTAAAATACACGCAAACAACTTGGTGCTTATTTCATTTACCAAATGAGAAGATCGTTCAAATTGCTGGAATTTCCAACTTAAACGGATTCAGATGTTTCAAAATACTACTCAGTCATTTAATTTAATTTATTTTTCTTTCCAGTACTTACGTAATTGAAGGTGAGATAGAGAGAGACTTTGATTAACAAAAATTAGTCATTTGGTAGCACGTGTGACTTAATAAGAGAGAGAACTTGAGGTTAGCTTTCCCATAGCCTAAAATGATTACCCAAATTTGTTTTGTTAGTTATTTGGTGCTTTGATTAAATATAAATAAATAAATAAAAACTAATCATTTAGTAGCATTTATGCCTTACAACGTTAGTTGTTGGTTTGAAAATGTTGTAATGAGTTATAAGTGTTATGATACTCTTTTAAAACTGGATGTGTCAAAGGTGGATCGACTCGATCCACCCCCATCCTGCCATTAAGGACTTTGAAAAGGGTGGGTATGGTTGGGCTTTGGCCCATCCTTAAAATGAGTTTCTTAAAATCATGACAAACTCTTTCAATGAGTCTCTTAAGAGCATATTCAACATAGAACATAGGGTTAAATGGACCTTGTCAAGAGCTAGACTCATGATTGGTCAAGAAAGTTTCTGCTCTTTTCTTGCTATTGAATTTTTAGCATAACATATAAAACAAATTATTCTCTCATCTTCTGAGAGACGTTTTAATTACATGGTTATCTTTTCTATTATGAAAATATATACGGATCTTCTTTGAAAGTTAAAAAAGTACTATAACTTAACTTAATTTTAAATTTAAATTTAGTTAAATAGTTTATATATCTAAAATACCATTTAAGAACCTTTAAAATTTTTTATTATTAATTGTAAAAAAATTTTTAAAAATTATTCAATGTGTTTTTGTTTCTTTTTCAACATTAATACAACTGCAGATAATTAGTAAATGAATTATTTGATTTTCACAAATTTTTTTATATTTTATTTTTTTACAAATGATATTTTAGACATATAAATAACTTAATTACGATTAAATTCAAAATTGAATTAAGTTGTAATATTTTTTTAATTTTTAAGAAAAGTCAGTTTATATTTTTATAATATAAGAGATGATTGTGTAATTAAGACATCTTTTAAGAGAGGTGTAAGTAATTTACTCTAACATATATTACCTAAAACATGTGGAAGCATATGGGCAGCCTCTTAAATGTTACTATTATGCGTAAATTGCTCCAAACCCAAAGTTGTACCCTCGCCATTCAAGCCGTAAGTTTGATCCTCAAAATTTTGTAAAACACTAAATCGTGAGCTCACCGGAATTAGATTAGAATTCTTCCTAAATGGGTGCTTTAAAGGTTGACCTCACTTAATCGTTGAAGCATTATTAACTAACAAATCATTCCTTTTATGGTTCCCTTGCTTACAGTTGATTAGACGTCTCACCGACATCCACGAGCCATAGACGTTATTGTCCATCCTATGACCATCGACAGTAGTGTCCTTTACTTGTGTGGAGGCCAAAGTAGCAGCTGCTGCCCTGCAAATCCTTCTCCAAATTGACCCCATTAAAAATACCTGACGAGGATGGCTCATGATGAGGAGAATTAAGATCATTTTGAGGTAAAACCACATCCTTAGGCTTCTTGCTCTCATCCAAACAAATTTCACGATGGTGACCGTATTTCCCACAGGTGAAGGGGAGTAAGTGAAGCTCTTCATACTCAATAGTATAAACTCTACCCCTGACAACAAAGTGAGGCAACAATTTCTTTTGTAAATTTATCTCAACACATGTTCTAGCAAACTTACCTCTAGTAGTCAAAGATGTAGCAGGATCCACTTTGATGGTCTTACCGACCAAATTACCAACTCTCCAGAGAAAACGAGAATTATAAAATTCAATTGGAAGACCAAGGACCCTAATCCATGCCACTATCATTTTAGTTTCGTCTTGATCAAAGGGATTAAATTGGTCTCCATCGTTGGACTGTCAAATAATGATAAGCAATCATCCACGGTCCTTCTTGATAAGCAAAAAGATAATCTTCTTGACTTGTGAAAGTCAATGAAGAAGTCATTATCAATATCAATAATTTTGTTGACCTAGATAATTTCCACACCTTTTCACTTCTGTTCTTTCTTCCCTAAGACTTTCACATGAGAGCAAGGGTTCACAAAGTTTGTCATACTAAGCCTGCTACATCGAAGCTGCCAAACAAATAATAGAGTTAGGATTGTTGGTTGGGTTGATTTGGGTTTAAATTCAACCCAACCCAAATTTTTTTTTACACCCTACAACCCAAACCACAAAACTTATTACTTGACCAAATCAAACCATGAAAAGTCTATTTGGATTTGGTTGGTTTCTCGGTTTGAGTCATAGTTATGTAAAAATTCGTAAACAATCTTATCTATTATTAAAGGCAATTGGAAAAGGATTAAAACCATTATTTATAGAAGAGTTGAAGAAGAGTATAGAAGAAGAGAAAAAAACGTAGACATGAAAAATGGTAGAATGGGAAAGAACTAAGAGAGGTACTGTATTTTGTTAGAGCCTAGAGAATATCTAGGAGTTTTACTGGGAAAATTTATTAAGATTAACTAAAATTAAAGAGTTACAATTAAAAATGATTGATGTTTCAAATTCTAACTTTATGGTGATACTAATACATTTCATATATCATATAATATATTTATTTTAAAAATAAATAAATAGCTGGGTTGGTTGGGATTAGATTGATTTACTATTTTTGTTAACCCCAACCCAACTCAATATTTACTAAAAAATTCCAACCCATATAAAAAATTAAACCCAATCAATCCATCGGTTTGGTTTAGGTTTGAACAACCCTACCCAAAGGTGCAGCTAACCTAGCAAGTTCACCATTGGGAGGAAGCAACAAAACAAATTTGGGTTTAATTTCCATCATAACCTTGAGGAAGCAAAAAAAAAAAAAAAAAAAAAAAGAACCAGTTTGATGAAGCAACTTGATTTTCTCAAAACTCAGGAAATGATCATTTAAGACTTGACCCTCGTTAGAAAAACCATCAAACTAAGCATCCCACATTACCAAGTAATTTGGGTTTTCCATCAAGTAACCAAAGTCCAAAGGTTTATCCTCATAGATCTCAAGAGCAGTTGGGCAACTTTCAAGGACCTTATAAAACATAGGTTGTGTGAAAATTGGCTCATCAATTTTATTGTAACCAAATATGTGATAACAAACCACTTCATTGGAGTAAAACTGCTTTGATTTAGTTTTCCTTGCAACCACTTTTTCATTTTCTATAAGTTCTTTTGTAGCATCATTAACATAGTTCTTTTCTAGATTCAGAAAGGGGATAGACTTTGATTCTAGAGTTTCAAGTTTCAAATATGAGCATTTCTTGTGGTCTAGCTAGCACGATATCCCTATACTTAAATTCTTGTCATTAATTTTTTTTTGAGCTTTCTCTTTTGATGGTCGTGGGAACTATTTCTTTTGGTTGATAAGGTTTAAATCCATTATCCACTAGACCTTTAGGGGCACACTGACCTTTACCCTTATCCCTCCTTTTGGATTCAATTTCTATTAACATCTCTTCAGCGAATAACTTCTTCTTTAGGGTTCCATATAGTAATTTTGAAGATCTCTAACCCCATTCGAAAAAGGATGAATCTTCATGCGCAAGACCACTGCTATAAGAAATGGATCAAAGGACAAATTTGGATGCTTTCTTCACCCTTGAACCTCGCGAGCTAGGAAATCTTCGATGACATCTAGCCGGCGAGTAAGTCTCTCGAAAGGTTGTTGTGATTTGAGTGAGTTACTGTTGTAGGTTGAATGGTTTGTTGTTGGTGCTGCTCGCCATTACGTACTAACTATTGATCCTTGTCATCGGCATAGATTCAACTTGCTCTGATACCAATTAATGCAAACCGTGCATCCGTAACAAGAAAATATGCAAGAATATATAAACAATAACTAGAATAGCAACAACAAGAGTTATGGCAAGATGTAAACCTTTACTGGAAGCATAAACAACAGCAATACATAAAGAAATACACTAGTAACAAAGAGAAACAAATAAGAAATACAAACAGACAATGAATCAACCCACTAGAATCAGCCTCAAGCCAATAACCTTGGAGCAAAACACAATGCTCTGGGTCAACCTCTCGCTGACTTGAGACACGCTGCTTAGCTCACCAGAGTTAACCTCACATTAAAGCCAAAGAGAAGGAAACAAAATCACTTTATTGGGGAAGAGAACCACTTCTTTGAAAGGGGACTAAGGTTCATTACTTATACATACACAGCATAAAAGACAAGGAACTAAGAAATCAAAACACTCTATTTTGGTTCAAGCCTTTGGCTTTCATCAGGAGCTTAATGAAGATCCACCAGAATCGATGCACTATCACTATCCCTTGAAGAAGCACTCACAAGTTCCTCATCTTCATCATCAACAATAGAAGAGTCTCCATCCAACCCCAAGAGTTTGTTATGAAAAGTAACATATTCATGCCCTTTGCTAGCTGTATCTCCTTTAATAGAAGACCCAACAATTATCTCAGCCTCGCCCTAATCAATATCAATCACCATCTTCACTTTCTTGTTGCCTTGTTCAACTAGGTCTTCTTCCTTCAAGGAAAGCAATCGTAGGCACCATCGTTCAGCTACAGAGTTATTTTTTATCTCTTCTAGAATCTTCTTTTCCACCAATAAGTGTGTAAATTTAAAGCATTATCCCTTAAAACTTGCCATATGCTTTTATCTTCATTCTCCCTCTATCTTGTTGGCTTTCATGCTTTGGTATTATATAGTGATGTAGGAATTAAAAAAAATTACATGTTGCAGCCATCTTCTCTTCTCTAATTTGAAGGCAATTTTGTATTTTTCAAATGCTTCTTAGCACTGTGTCTATAGAATATGAACCCTTCTATTTCACAAAAAGGCTTTTCTTCTATTTCTTTTTTATTTGTTCTCAAAAAATCAATATATATAAATGTGACGAGTGTATTTATTTACATGAAGGGAGCATTAGGAGCAAAAGTTGGAGTTTTTTTTAATTTGCATCTAATTTGTATCATATATAGGATTATTTGATAAAGAATATAAAATCATCATTTATTTTGTATGCATTTATTGCTTCCTAATTGTTGTTAAATGCTTACGAATTAACAATGATTTATTTTAGTGCTTATTTAACCTACTGTAAAATATTTTTTTATATTTAAAAAAATTGTAAAATTATAATAAAAAAATCAATTTAGTGTTTGACCAATCATTTGAAAAATACTTTTATCAATATTATTAGTGTTTGACATGTCTTTCAAAAAATTACATTTTACTGTCAAATTATAAAATACGACATTTTTAAAAATACTTGGTAATCCATACAATTTAAATAAAAATAATTTTAAGCATTTATTCCATCATTTTCCCCTTTGACCACTTTTTCCTCTCTTCTTTTGCCAAAGTACCAATTACTGTGAAACTGGTTTGCTAGTGCCTTAGGCCTTTGTCCCCTCGTCTCTCTCACTCAGCTCGATAGTCGTCACCTCCCTCTGTCGCATCCCACCACTCACCGTGATTCGTGAAAACCAACAACGACGTCTTCTTCGCTGTTGATTTGCAGGCTTGCAACCATTTGAGGTAAGATTAGTTTGGTTTAATAGTAACTACTAACTATATATAAGATTAGTTTGGTTTATTCAATTATAATTTATTGTTGTTTTCAATTATAATATTAACACCAATTTATTTTAATTATTTTTTAAAAAAAGGCCTATGTTGACAATTTATGATTAATTGGTTTATTGTTGTTTTCAATCCTCGCCCGCTTCATTTTATATATAGCTAGAATCATAACAAGTACTTTTTTCTTTTGTTTTTGTGTTTTATTGAGAAATGTTATGATGGATTGTGGACTTGTGGTTTGCATTTTAGTTATGAAATTTGAAATCAATTCTGATTCTATGGATGATGAATTAGAAATGTTAGAAGTTCCTCCTGGTGCTAATAAGAGTATTGTTGCCTCTAAGAATAAGACTAAGAGTTGGTGTTAGCACTACTAATAAAAGAACTTCTAGTAGGGATGATGATGAGAATAATGATGTTAAAAAACCTCGACCTAATGCCTTTGATGTTTGGAGTTATTTTGAAAAAATTGGTATAGTAAATGGGAAAGAAAAATGTAAATGTAATGCTTGTAGGAAAGAATATAGTTGTGCATCAACCAGGGGGGACTACTCATTTAAGATGCCACATTCCAAATTGTCATATGATTCCTAAGTTCCATTATGTGGTGCCATGTTGGTTGACCGTGCTGGGATGTTAAGGCCTCTGAACCTTGATCACAAGGCTTACCGAGATGCACTTTCTATATGTAGTATAATGCATGATCTTCCATTTAGCTTGGCTAATTATGAAGGGGTTTAGGCAATGTGCAAAGTCTTAAATCCTGACTCAAACCTACACTGCCAAGGCTAATTGTTAGATTTTATACTTGAATGAAAATGCCAAGCTAAAGGGCACGTTAGCTAATATTTCCAATAAAGTGTATTTAACTTTTGATGTATGGATTGCTATAATTACTCATGGTTATATGACTGTGACTATTCATTTTGTTGATGATAAGTAGAAGTTGAATAGTAAATTGCTTGCTTTTTGTGAGTTGGATAGTCTACATATAGAGCTTGAATTATCAGGGAAGGTATTTAGAGCCTTAAAGGATTGGGGAATATATACAAAAATGTTTTCCCTCACATTGGATAATTCCTCTTCCAATGATAGCATGAAAAATATTTTGAAAGAAAGGCTTAATTTGCAAAATGGCTTGTTATGTAGAGGTGAATTTTTTCACATTAGATGTTGTGCACATATCTTGAATCTAATAGTTCAAGAAGGGTTGAAAGTGGCCGGTGAGGGTTTATATAAAACTAGAGAAAGTGTTAAGCATGTGAGAGCTTCAAAAGGGAGGTTGAAACAATTTTAAAGATGTGTTGAAGAAATGCACTTTGGTGATGTTGGTGGTTTTTTGAGGTCGGATGTGTCAAATAAATGGAATGCTACTTACATGATGCTTGAAAGTGCTATTAAATATATGTGTGCTTTCATTAGTTTGACTTATAATGATAGAAGTTACAAGCTTTCCCCATCCAATGATGAGTGAGAAAGAGTGGATAAGATTTGTGCTTTCTTAGCCCCATTTTATGAAATTACCAAATTGATATCCAGGTCATCTTACCCTACCTCCAACTTGTATTTCCTAGAGGTTTATCATATATAATTGCAATTGAAGGAAATTTTGAATATTGAAGATGAGGTGATCAAAGATATGGCAACAATGATGCAGGTTAAATTTGATAAGTATTGGAGTGAGTTTTATGTTACTCTTGCTTATATGTTCTTAACCCCTGATTAAAGTTGGACTTCTTGAGCTATTGCTATAGGAGACTTTATCCACTTGACTATCAAGAGAAGGTGAATAGGGTGAAGGATTCTTTGTATACTATCTTTGCTTAATATGTAAAGAATGGAGCATCAACCTTAATTGCTTCACATGAGATTATCTCATCAATGACTATGAGTGGTCAAGTTCATTCACAGCATGGCCTATTGAGTGGAACAATCTAATCATCATCATCAAGATCAAGGACATCTATAGTTAAAGTAAGTTTGAGTAATGTTTATTATGTATTATATTATTTTTTATTCTATTCAAGTATCTAATTTATTTTTCATTTTTTTATATGCCTGTAAAATTTTAGGTGTATAATCAAGAAATGATAAAAATGACTGCAAACAATGGCAAGTCTCAACTTGATATATACTTAGATGAAGCATGTATTGTTGAAAAGGACCTTGATGTTTTGTTCTCCAGTATTGGAGGATATATAAACATCGATTCCCTAATCTTGTGATATTTTAAGTATTCCAATCACAATAGTAGCTTTAGAATAATATAGGTGGTCATATCTTGCACAAGTATAGAAGTTGCTTACTTCCTAAAACTGTGCAAGTCCTCATTTGTATTCGTAATTGGTTACATGGTTTCAAAGAAATTAGATTTTTTGGTAATTGTAATCCCTGCATTAGTACAATAGTACATTTCTTTGTTTCTTACTTGTAATTGTAATCAATTTAGTTTTGACTTCCCTTTTATTATGAATTGCAAATGTGCATGACATAGAAGTTCTTCGATTGTACATCTAAGAAAGATTCAAATATCATTCTTGATGATGAATGATGATAAAGATTGGGTTAATAGATGATAATGCTTCTTAGATTGATGATTTTGGATTACGTAGCCTATTGGCATTTTTTTGTTTAGACTTTGATATTTAAACTTTATTTTTATTATATTAATGTTCAATGAATCAATTCTGGTATTGACTATTGTATAATGGATTATTACTTGCCTAGTTTTTATTTTGATGCATGATATAAGAATCTTTGTACCTCTTTATGTTAGTGCCTTCATGTAACCAAAAAATATCTTCTTCTTTTTTAATTCATAGGTTAATTATTTATAGGACTCAAGATTAATTTAGGTAAATTCATTAAATGTAAATCCTTGTAGAATTATGAGTGTTCCTCTATAGCTAAACGTAACAAAAAAGAGAGATTATGGACAATATCTAAATTGCTCAAGATTAATTTAGGTAAATTCTGGCAATCTCTTATTGGTTACAGATGAGATCTAAATTACTTGAATGCATCTTAGCATCTTGAAAGCTTTCGTTGTCGTGCTTGCAACCTGCCAATCTCTGATTATGGTTCTTGTTCTGTAATTATGGTTTTGTGGTTTGCACTTGTATTAATCCTTGCTTTTGTAGTTCTCCACATCTGGGAATTACTCCTACCATAAATCATGCCATAAGGAAAACTACCATCCAAAGTGTGATGTCTGCAAGCATTTTTTAAGTGTTTCTCCTTGATTGATTTTATATTCTTCTCATACCTGATTAGCACAAACGGGTTCCCCTTTACAAGTTATTATGTAAAAATGAATGTGGAGAACAAAATATCCTATTGAGTCTACAAGTTTATTGAAATTTGAAACTATACATCTTATATTTATGCTAAAAGCCAATGGAGGTATAGATATGTCTAGAGAATGAGTGTCCATAGATTGTTTTCTTGTTCCTGACCTTGAATGGTTGGTCTATTACTAATATAGTAATATGGACATAACATGAACTCATGAAGTATGTGGAATTTCAAAATATTTCCGGTGAACATATATGTTTTTTCTTTGTCCTTCATTAGTTTTTATGCTTGGTGCATGCAGGTGCCATGTTTTAATATATTTATTCATTATTGTTCATATGATACTGGTGGATTTTCTTGGAGACGAAGGGGGTGACCGTCTCCCAAAAATAAATTTTTTATATAATTAATTTATTAAAAAACTTATTTGCCCCTTTAATATTTTTTAGAAATTAAATATAGCTTTCTTAAAATAGTTATCTTAAAATCAGTCTATAAAATTGTCACAAGTCTATATTATTTTTTTGCATAAAAATAAAATAAAAGAATGATTTGCAGAAATTAATAGTGTGATCTTATTAAAGTGGCTTTTTCCTCATAAATCTATATTATCTCATAAAATTTTCATTATCATAAAATTGCCAATAAGTCTATGTTATTTCAAATTTTTTCTCATAAATCTACAGAATCTAACAGTGTGATCTTATTTGAGTGGTTTTATTTATGCAAAGTTTTAAACTTTATTCTCATAAATATACAGAAACTAATAGTTTAATTAATGAGTCATCTACTTAACTTTTTGTTTTCTTATTTATGCATATTTTTGAGACTAAAGTTTACATAAACAATATCAGAAATCTTCAGTAATAATTCGGACAACTTTTAGATTGTGAGTTTGATAGATTAAATGGTTTTTGTTATTGGATATTTTGATTATCTATATATTTCTCTTGATTCATTGTGATTTTCAAATATATTAGATGCTTGATAAATCCTTGTGATATTCAAATTGTTTTAACTATCAATTGTTCGTGCTTAATCTTTAGTGATTAATTTTCATATGGTATTCTAGGGTCGTACTTTTTATTATGGCAATCCATATTTGTTCTACTTTTGCAAATAATAATATGATATAATCTTTCAAGTGATCTTTTATTTCTTTTCTATTTTTCTTGTCATTCTCATTTGTATTTGTTTGAAATGTCAAGCTAACGCAATAACTTGTATGGATTCAATTTGAAATAGATTTAATAGTGTAGTTATCTATTATTAAATGGATATGACCAACTTAGTAACTTAGAGTTAATAGTTTCATGTAGCGAATCCTAAATTTGAGATTAAGATTAATTTGTTTATAATTATTTAAATTATCTTTAAATCATTTTTAGGTTAGTAGGTTATTTTGAAAGTGATAAGTTTATCATGAAATAATTTAATGGTGAAGAGCAATGGTGGATCTTGGTTTAGGCAGAGGGAAGCAACTACCTCTACAATAATCTTGTTTAAGATCCACCACTAATATGATGAGTTTCTCCTATTCATGTGCCTTTAATTTCCATTTTTGCCTTTTTGGTATCATTTCATTTTAAGGCTGTGCTGGCCCGATAGCTTGATTGGCTAATCCAATAGCCCGATGGGCTAGCATAAAGCTGGGCTGGGCCAGCAATATGCCAACCCGATCTAAATTTGAGTTAGGTGAATATGCTCTCTAGCCCGATAGGCCGACCTATTTAATAGCTCTACTTTTATACCATTAGTGAAAGACATTGCAAAGGGAGTAAAAATGGTTTAGAAACTTTGTACGTATATGTTAAAGAGATAAAAATAAGAAACTTTGTTTGCATAGATGATAAAAGAGTAAATTAGTAATTTAGTATTCCAAATATAGTACATTTATCAATTTGACCCTTTAAATTTAAAGTGTCTAAACTTAATTCCTCAAAAATTAATTTTACTTCAATTTAGTCCCTTCATTAGTCCAATTAACAAAAAAAATCACATGGACAGAGAAGATTTATACATCACTAAATAATTTTACCTTCTCAGCCTTCACAGGGAGAGAATATGGAAAATTTAGAGGCTGCTGATTTGTCATCCAATCAGACGTGGTTTTCTTTAAAAAAAAAAAACACCTTTAAAACACTATTGCACTACTAAATGGCAGGTTTTCTTTGTATCTTAAATGCCTGCTATGCCATAACTTACTAAACAAAAAAGCAATATCAGGTCTTTTCGTTGCCCACAAAAAGATTATTAGTGGAAATGTGGAGTGACTCTACAACTTGTATCCCTTTCTACCAGTAAATGGCATTTTCCCTAAAATTATAGAGACAAATAAAGGCATGAACATACATCCTTTCCTCTAAAGCATAAATCATTGATCATTCCAAATTGCCAAATTGCTCATTTTCCCAAAAGGAACTCTCAAATGCTTAACAACCTAGAGTTAGTTTATATCTTCCTCATTTTCCCAAAAGGAACTCTCAAATGCTTAACAACCTAGAGTTAGTTTATATCTTCCTCAAATTTCCAAACTCCCACTTGATCTTACTAAAGCATAAAAGCATTAAATAAATACAGACTTTCAAGTAACCATGTATTCAACCAAGGATTATATTCTTCACACATTAAAGAGGTGAAAGAAACACATACATAATGTTTCTTCTACCTCAGATATTGCTACTAGCACTTTATCATTGGGTTACAATTATACCAGGAGCTATATATCTATCCCATATTACACTATAAATGGTGCAAAATCTCCCTTTTCCACCTCCACTCTTTTCTCATTGTCTTCCACAAAACTTTTTCAAAGTCTTCCCAGACTAAAATTTCTTAGTAAAAATACACAAGTTATGAAAAATATGGATTATAACATATGAACATAGCATATTATATTCTTTGTTGATTATTCTAAAAGGTTGAATAGCATAGGTAACCTACCTAGACTTCACATTGGAACCTCCACCTTCACTGCTTCACCAGAGTATGCCTTCTCAGCACCACCACCCATATGATGAAACCCATCAGAACCATACACTTGTCTTTAACGATGCCTCAGCATCATCCCACCATACATTCCCCAACCCCATTAAACCCAACAACCCCACTACCATTGCTGTTGCCGTCAACCCCAACAAATAAGAAATTTAGTTATTATGAATGGTACTTCTGTTAGTGAGTGCAGTTCCTGGCAGAAGATTGAGTTATTATGAATGGTTTCCTTCGGATGAGAATGCTTCGGAAGGAAACAAGAAATTTAGTATTTCCCTTCGGTGAGTGCAGTTCCCAAAGGTGAGGATCGGGTTACCTTTCAGTTGATTTTTATCCTCTGGAGTGGGAATACTATTTTCTTAGTTTGGGTTCTTCCCTTGAATTGTTATGGATCCTAAGAATTTATGATTTTCTTTATTGAAGTATTTTCTGGGCACAACCACTCCTTGAACTTCATATTATTAAATATTATTGTAATATGATTGTGAAAAATAAATTATTTTACTTCCCAGATGTAAGGTGCATTAGATGCATATTATAATAAAATTATTTCTTTAAGTACTGAAACGAGGTTTTGCATGATTTAACTGGTAATGCACTTTACACCTAGGAGTTCATGCATCCCTTGTTAAGTTTGTATTTCATTCACTGGGTCGGTGGACTCACCCCTCAAATTTTAACATTTTTCATATCAGGTCACTGGTGATTTTCCTTTGGTTCTGTCTGCTCCCTTTGAACCCACTGATTGAATTGGCAAGCACCACTCTGAGTAAAAGTGTAGTACTTTAGTGAATAGTAGACATTGTTGGATATGTTGATTTCTTTTGCTTTTCTGAATAAGGGTCTTGGTCTGTAATAATGATAATTGTATAGTATATATGTAGTTAGTAGATACAATCCATGTTGGACCAATTTATTATTTTCTGTTTAAGCCACTGAGGCTTCTGATTTATGGTGGGCTTGTCCTTCTTATTTTTTAACAGATTTATACCCTGAGATAGTCCACATTTCTGGAGAAACTCTATCAAAATTTTTATTAAATTATTGACTTAGAATTTTTTTGTAAGAGTATGCTTAACTTTTATTATTCATTTAAAAATGAGTGTTAATGATTTTAGTTGCATGAGTATTTTAGGCTGGTAGGTAATTACCTAAAAGGTAATTTCCTACACTGATCACATGCTCTAAAGTGGGGCGTGACACATTGTCTTCCACAAAACTTTTTCAAAGCCTTCTTAGACTAAAATCTCCTAGTAAAAATACATAAGCTATGAAAAATACGGATTATAACATATGAACATAGCATATTAGATTCTTTGTTGATTATTCTAAAAGGTTGAATACCATAGGCAACCTACCTAAACTTCACATTGGAACCTCCACCTTCACTGCTTCACCAGAGTATACCTTCTCAGCACCACCACCTATATGATGAAACCCATAAGAACCATACACTTGTCCTTAATGATGCCCCAGCATCATCCCACCATACATTCCCCAACCCCATTAAACCCAACAACCCCACTACCATTGCTGTTGCCGCCAACCCCAGCAAACCCACCACCCAAACCATTATCCTTCTTGCCCTACCATCCCATAGAAGTCTTCTCCCCCTCTAACTCTCTATACTTCATTAGACAAATATTTGAAGACTCTACACACTCCTCGAACACCAAAGTCATAATGGCTCATAGCTGCCATTGATTGTTTTCCTTTTTTCTTTTTGACATTTATCCGATGTCACCCTTGTGATGAAGATTATGAACTTTGATATGCACTTTTGCACTGTTTCCTTCATGTCCTTCGACATCTTTGCATTTGCTGCCAATGCCTTATTCATTTTTTTGCTCGTTCGCTATCAGCAAGAACTTGTCTTGCTTTTATGCAGATAGCTCATTGTTCATGTTGCTTTATTATTGTTGGTGTGTTCACTCGACTCGTTATCCAAATCTGCCATCGGACCCAAAACTCTTTCGATCTGAATCAAACCATGTTACAAAATTAGCTAGATCATCAATGACAAGAATTGAGGAATCAGGGTTTAGAAGAGTGAAGGGATAGCGATAAGGTTTGGGAAAATAGGAAGGATATATTGGGAATTTCCATTGACTTGCCGTGAAATCGAAGGTGGCTGCGTCGAGGAAAATGGTTGTAGAGGGCTTGGAAATGGGGGAGGTTTTGGGCACATTGGATCGTTGTGGTAATAATTCATTAAGAGCGACCCGTGGTTAATTCTAAACCGCTTATTTGTCAATAAGAATGGGGTTTGTGTGGTGGGTTAAGTGTCATTGGATTAAAGTGGGACTAGGAAAATCTAGACAGCTCGAGCGCAATATACGTGTTAGGTAAGGGTTTGTGTTGACCATCTATGCTTTTCCTTGTTGATTCTAATGTAGGCTGACAGAGAAAAAACCCTATGTGCACCTAGTGATTCTACCTCGACAACTATGGATCCCTTCATAAAATCATCAAATAAAATAAATAACATGTATATGGTTTGTTTCAATATAAACAGATTTGTAAGCAATTTTCATTAGTGGATCATGGCCCAAGTGAATATTCTTTCGAATAAAAACTCAAATGCTCCTTTAGCCACAACTTGAAAGCTTTACTCTTACAGGTATTGTTATCAAACACTATATTCATTACAAGTTCATCAATGGTAAGATCTCAATACATCTTTATAAATAAAGAGAATTGACAAATTATTTCCGTGAAAACAATATATATAAAACTTTTAATTTGCAAGTTTTATATCCTTGATGGAGAAAAATGGGTTCTAGCCAAGAGTGGTTACTTTTAACACACTTATCCATGGGTTTTGTAAGGAAGGTAAATTACATGAAGGAAATAAGATTTTCATTGAGACGAAGATGTGGGTCTTAATATTATAGCTTACAATACTTTGATAAAGGGATATAGTTAAGTTGGTAATAGTGAAATGGGTAGTCGACTTTATGAGAAAATGTCAAGAAATCCGATTAAAGCTTATATCCTAACTTATAATGCCTTGATTTTGAGACTATGCAAGGAAGGTAAGACAAAGAAAGCTACATATATGGTTAAAGAACTTGATAAGTAGAAGTTGGTCCCAAATGCCTCTACCTTTTCTGTCCTTATTACTAAGCAATGTACAAAAAAGAACTCATAGCATGCCTTTCAACTTTATAAAATAAGGAGTGATTTTCATCCAAACGAGTATATTTTCCAAATGTTGATATATGCCATTTGTAAGAATGAAGACTTTGATGGCTTGTCCAATTCTTCAAGTTAAATTTTGAGAGATGTATGAGTCCTTATTCCAATATTTTATTTGAACTCTGAAGTGGACTTTGTAAGTGTGGAAAAGATAAATTGGCACTAATGTCATGCAATGAGATAGATCTAGGCATATATTGCCAAGAGGATTTGATAAAGTGAAAATTATGAACACCCATGCGAAGAATGACACAAATAATTGAACTTTTAAGGTTGTATGCCCCTTAGGGCCCGTTTGTTTAGGCCCAATTTCGAAAAAAAAGGGTTTTGGCCAGAAAGTGAGTGTCTATTTGGGCTTTTTAAAAAAAAAATTAGAAAATTATACTTATTTCAAAAATTTTAGCTTCTGAGAAAACCATGATGCAGTAGAAGAGAGAGAATTAACCAGTCACCAAAATATTCCTAGAGCAATTGCCCATCCCTTTTGCACAAGATGACCATCCCTGATGCCCATCGAAGAAGATGACCATCATCTCCTGTCACAATGTGATGGCCAGTGAAAAGCCATCATTTTATAACTTTGGGGCACGTAAGGGAAAACGCAGAGAAAATGAGAGTTTCCACCAATTAAATAGAAGGATAATTGGGATCCTTAAAAAAAAAAAAGAAAACTGGCCCTAAGAACCAAAGGAAGGATTCGGGAGTCTAATTATGCGTAGAGAAGGTGTTAGGCACCCTACAACGTCCATCTCGAAGGACGGTTACCCTAAATTGTTTGTGCTTTAAAATTTAATTTATTTAAATTACCCCTCTTTTTTTATTAATAAAATAATGATGGAGAAAGATGAAAAAAGAAATAACTAGACCTGCCTTACCAAGTAAGTGCCTACGTACCCCGAAAGGGATCAAGGTCAACGTAGTTCGAAAATGGTTTTATTAAGTTGATTAAGCGAAAAAAAAAAGTTAGGATATTTAGGGGAAATTAGATTTCCACTTTAAAGCCTGGACAGCGAATTAAGACATTGGAGAGAACGTATCTCCACTAAATTCCCAATGAAAATTAAGACTTTGGGAAAATGAAATTCCACTGAAAGCCCATGAAAAACTAATTCAGAGAAGATAAACTTTTACTAAAAGTCTAGAAAAAGAAATAAGTAGGACCTCGGGGAAGATGAACTTCCACTGAAAGTCCATGAGATTTTATGACGTTGGGGAGTATGTAACTCCACTGGATGTCACGAAGATTAGGACTTTGGAGAAGGTAAACTCCTACTAAAAATCCTTTGAAAGTTGGGTCATTGGGGCAAGAATATAGATTATGAACGTATTTAGGCAAAAATGAAAGTTATGGAAATAGTATGGCTAAAATGCAATTTAAAAACAAAAAACTGGGAGTCGAAATGCAATTACTGAAAGTAATGGGGCTAAAATATCATTACTGAAAATAATATGGCAAAAATGAAATTATGCAGTATAAGAGTTAGAAGAGTACTTCTCAAAACTATTAGATAAAAACTCATTTTTGGCTAAGATAATTGGTAAGGATATTCAATTTTTATTTTAAAAACATTTGATAAATCCATTGGGCCTTTTTTTTGAAGCATCGAGCTTCAGACCCATGCTTTGAAATTGATTTTAACTTTACCGGGCCCTTGAAGCCTTTTTTTTTTTAAACTATTGGATTTTCCATTGACTTGGGCCAGTTTTAATTCACAATGCCCAACATTAGAGAAAGTAGGCTATTATCTAGACAAAAAAGGAGACATGAGAGATGGTCTTAAACTCACAAATGAGTTCAAAGGAAACCTTAACACATAACACAAAATGAGGACCCACACTTATCACCATAAATCAGGCACAAATTGATATCAAGATAACCTAATTGTGAGACCAGCTTTTATTCTTGGTTATTACCCTCCTAGATTACATTAATTCAACCATGCAGGTAGTTTTGGACTCGTGAATTAAAATACCACTCTTAATAAAGCTTTTTTATTTTATGGACTCAAAACTTTCTCAATTCATAAGAATATCAATTCAAACCCCACATGAGTGCTTTCAAATTTTAAACCCAAATGAATATCATTAGGAAGGGAAGCGAAGATCTGACTGATAAATCCCCTAAGGTGCAAAATTGATATCTAACTGGTAAATCCTTAAGGTGCAAAATTGACACTTCACATGCATATTAGAGTAACCCTGCCATTACAAAAATGGGTTTGACCATTACCAAATCAAACCCATATATCCAGATCACTAAACTTGTGTAGACAACAATCAATTAAGGGGTACTCAAGATTTCTAAACAACCATGATGAGTGATGTTGCATTAGTAGTATAGCATGGGGACTGAAATGAATTTAGCAACTAAACCAGTTCTTTCATAATGAATTCAAGTCTGAACTTTCAAGATAAACAAACCATGAAGGTTGAATTTAGCATGTGTATTTATCAAAGACAAATTCAATCTACCAGGAATACGATCAACAAGGGAAAATCTTTTTTAGATGAAGCACACTTCTCTGCAGATTTTTGAATTAACACAGTGTTGCCTTTGCCTTCTCCCAAATTGCGAATGAATCACTAAAGCTCTTTCTTCCATTCTCGGTTTTCTCTCTGACTCAAAGGCTTTTCGTTGGGTGTACTCAGTTCTCCCCGGCTCTCGATTTGTGTCTCTGTTGGTATCTTCGTTTCCTCTGTCTCCGAGGCTTTTTGTTGGTCCCCTTTTTCAATTCTCGATTCGTACCATTTATAGCGAAGCCTTATCGTGATCTCTGAGGGCTTGAAATCTGGGATTTCAAAGAGAATGGTACCGTGCTGGAGTGGGTTGCGCAGAGAGATTTGAGGAACCGGTGAGATTAGGTGGAAGAAGGGATATTACGGGAAAGAGAGATTACAGGGAGATGAGGGATTCTTTTATTTTTGCGGAGGTGATGGCGTGAACAGAGGAGATGTGGAGGAATGGGTGCCGTGCTGGAGTTGCGTGTTGTGCGCAGGAGATGGAGAGGAAATGGCGCCGCGAAGGGAAACTAGAAATCAAGTGCGTGGTTTCAAGGTCCGGCATAGATAAGGCATGATTTGGGGAACAAAGGTGGGTGAGTTGATGCAGGGGTAAATGGAAACGGCGGAATGGCAGGGTGAAAGGGAAGGAGACGCGCAGAGGCACAAGGGATAGGACCGGGGAGAGGAAAATTGATTTTGGGGGTTAGGGATTTAATTAGATCCGGGTCAGGCGGGTATGGGTCAAGTATTGGGTCACTGGTTTAAGTGAGTTGGGCTATCCGATTTAGGCTATCTGATTTGGACTTGTTGGGCTATTTGGTTTGGGCCCTTTTTTTTTGGCTGATTGGGTTGAGTCAAAAATTTCTATAAACTTACCAAAATTGGCCCTTTTGGCCTCTTTTTTTTTACTTCTTTTTTTTTTTATTTTTTTTATTTGTAATTCATCTTTTATTATTTAATTATTATTATTATTTTTTTGAATTTTACTATTTAATTTTGTTATCAATAATTTAATTTTAATAGACCCCTAGACAAAATTAGGTGTTCACAGTTGCCCCTCTTTACTTATTCCTTGGGGGAAAGCTGAATGATTGGCAATCTTTAGGATTTTTCTATAATGAATAAGTAAAGACCAAATACAAATTTTGTCCAAGAACACATTAAGATGGCAAGGAATACCTCGGTTGAGGCTAGGGAGAATTGCGAATCAGGAAGTTAGGAATTTAGCATGACATATTTCCATCATACGCCAAAACTGGTGCGAAGGAATTGACATACCTAGTGAAATTTGGGAATTTATCATGGGATACCAAAACTGGTACGAAAGAATTGACGTATACAGTAAATTGAAAGAAACTGGTATGGAAGAAATCGCGTACACAGTAAATTGAGAGGAAACCGGTACGGGAAAATTCACGTACGCAGTAAATTAATAGGAACCGATACGGAAAAATCAACATACACAGTGAATTTAAAGGAATTGGCACAGAAGAATTGCGTACACAGTAAATTAAGGAACTGGTACTGAAGAATTGCATATGCAGTAAATTGAAAGGGACCGGTACGGAAGAATCACGTACACAGTAAATTGAAGAAAACTAGTAAGAAAGAAACACGTACATAGTAAATTGAAGAAAACTAGTACAGAAGAAACACATACACAGTAAATTGAAAGGGACCGGTACGGAAGAATCGCGTACACATTAAATTGAGAGGAATTGGTACGGAAGAATCACGTACACAGTAAATTGAAAGGGACTGGTACGGAAGAGTCGCGTACACGTTAAATTGAGAGGAACTGGTACGGAAGAATCACGTACACAGTAAATTAAAACTAGTATGGACGAATCGCGTATACAGTAAATGAAGGGACTGGTACGAAGGAATTGCGTACACAGTAAAGTGAAAGGAACTGGTATAGAGGAATCACGTACACAGTAAATTTAAAGGAACCGGTACGGAAGAATCACGTACATAGTAAATTGAAAGAAACTGGTATAGGAGAATCCATATACCCAATAAATTGAAAGGAGCCGATACGGAAGAATCAACGTACACAGTAAATTGAAAGGAATTGGTATGGAAGAATCACGTACACAGTAAATTGAAAGAAACTAGTATGGGCGAATCCACATACACAGTAAATTGAAAGGAGCCGGTACGGAAGAATCAACGTACATAGTAAATTGAAAGGAACTGGTACGGAAGAATCACATACACAGTAAATTGAAAGAAACTGGTATGGGCGAATCCACATACATAGTAAATTGAAAGGAGCTGGTACGAAAGAATGAACGTACACAGTAAATTGAAAGGAACTAGTACGGAAGAATCACGTACACAGTAAATTGAAAGAAACTGGTATGGGCGAATCCATATACACAGTAAATTGAAAGAAGTTGGTATAGGCGAATCCACATACACAGTAAATTGAAAGGAGCCGGTACGGAAGAATCAACGTACACAGCAAATTGAAAGTAATTGGTACGGAAGAATCACGTACACATCAAATTGAAAGAAACTGGTACGGGAGAATCCATATACATAGTAATTTGATGGAACTGGTATGGAAGAATCAACGTATACAGTAAATTGAAAGGACCGGTAAGGAGGAATTGTATACACGGTAATTTGATGGAACTGGTGCAGAAGAATCAACGTACACAGTAAATTGAAAGGACTGGTAAGGAATAATCGCATACACGGTAATTTGATGGAACTAGTACGGAAGAATCAACGTACACAGTAAATTGATATGACCAGTATGGAAGAATCACATACATGGTAGAGATAAATTTTAGTATAACATAACTAGATAAAAATGAAGCCGACACCAAGCGAGGGTATAAAACCCATGCATTTGAGGATTAGGCATCAAATAAAGAAATGGAACCCTTAATCTAAAACTTGAGGATCAGGTAGTGGCAATCTGCCACCTGAAGCTGAAACTAGATTTTTAACTCTAGTAAGTAATTAACACTTGAACCAGATAAAATAGGAATCAGCCAGAAGTTTAATATATGAAGTCAATGGGAGAATTGAAATCTGTCATGGGTGGAGCACCACATGAAGCCAATTACAATTTTGAAAAATCCCAAGGGCGAAATGCCACATGAAATTGATTAAAACTTTTGACTTTGAACAAAGCCAGGGATGAATCTCACACTGCAAAAATATTTGAGAATGAAGTGAGAATTTTTGAAACAACCTGAAAGTGTTTTAATGAAGTGAGCATTTTTGAAACAACATGAAAGTGTTTTGAGAAACATATTGCAATTTCAAGGAAAGCTTGACCAAACCATTCCTTCTCTCTGGAATTAGTTCTTTATCTTTATGGAACTTTCTATTTTAACTGGTCCAAAGAAATCACTTTCTCATAGTGATACTGAGCCTTAGTCTTTTGAGCACTTTCTATTTCATAGGTTGGCAAAATAAGGTGAAATTGAAATTTTGCCCCAGTTTGAGCCTTTCAACGTTTGCAGTCCCTGATTTTTGAATTGTTAATAATGTATGCATTCTACACTTTGATGGATGCACGCCTGCTGTTGGAAGCAATAATTTCTTGAAAATTTGCCCCAGTTCGTGTTTCCCACATTATTGTCCAGATCCCAAGTTTTTGTTCAAATGTCCGAACTCTTTGATTACGGACTCTCTTCAATTTGATGCCTTAATTTTTGTCTAAGCTGCCCTTTCGAGTTTTCAACTTAGCGGGCTCTCTAACTTTTGCCTAAGCCGCCTTTTCAGGTTTTCAACTTAACGAGTTTTTCTCTTTTTTTTTTTTGATAACTTGATGTCGGTTCAAATCGCGTCAAGTAAGTTGTTCTTGATTTCTGTAATGCAAAATTGATTAGCAATAAAATACTAAGGAGTGATGTTCAATTTAGTTTTTGTTAATCCACTCAGATCTTATCCAATGAATAAGTCAGAGATGAAATATATTAGATGAATAAAATTCTTTTATTAAAGCAAGGGACAGTAAAGCCCTTATACAAATGATTGAAGCACAGAGACAATGCAACATTGCCCTAGTTCGAGTATTGAGAAGAAATTTAACAGCACTGCAAAAGGATTACAAAAATTACAGACACTTCACATGCATATTAGAGTAACCCTGCCATTACAAAAATGGGTTTGACCATTACCAAATCAAACCCATATATCCAGATCACTAAACTTGTGTAGACAACAATCAATTAAGGGGTACTCAAGATTTCTAAACAACCATGATGAGTGATGTTGCATTAGTAGTATAGCATGGGGACTGAAATGAATTTAGCAACTAAACCAGTTCTTTCATAATGAATTCAAGTCTGAACTTTCAAGATAAACAAACCATGAAGGTTGAATTTTCCAAGCTATTAATAAGGATGTCCAAGCAGAAATGACAATTAAATCAGAATGACAAGGAAGTTCTCCATTTGAAACTCAGAAAACAACAACAAATTCAAACCCCTCTTAAACTATAGTCATGCAGAAAACGAATCACTATCATAACCATGAACGATAGAATTAAATTTGTTCCTCAGATTGCCACAGTATAGAGATTTTAATCAACATGTAAAATACTGGTAGCATATGTATTTATCAAAGACAAATTCAATCTACCAGGAATACGATCAACAGGGGAAAATCTTTTTTTTTGGATGAAGCACACTTCTCTGCAGATTTTTGAATTAACATAGTGTTGTCTTTGCCTTCTCCCAAATTGCGAATGAATCACTAAAGCTCTTTCTTCCACTCTCGGTTTTCTCTCTGACTCAAAGGCTCTTCGTTGGGTGTACTCAGTTCTCCCCGGCTCTTGATTTGTGTCTCTGTTGGTATCTTCGTTTCCTTTGTCTCCGAGGCTTTTTGTTGGTCCCCTTTTTCAATTCTCGATTTGTACCATTTATAGCGAAGCCTCACCGTGATCTCCGAGGGCTTGAAATCCGGGATTTCAAAGAGAATGGTACTGTGCTGGAGTGGGTTGCGCGGAGAGATTTGAGGAACCGGTGAGATTAGGTGGAAGAAGGGATATTACGGGAGAGAGAGATTACAGCGAGATGAGGGATTCTTTTATTTTTGCGGAGGTGTTGGCGTGAATAGAGGAGATGTGGAGGAATGGGTGCCGTGCTGGAGTTGCGTGTTGTGCGCAGGAGATGGAGAGGAAATGGCGCCGCGAAGGGAAACCAGAAATCAAGTGTGTGGTTTCAGGGTCCGGCAGAGATAAGGCGTGATTTGGGGAACAGAGGTAGGCGCGCGAGGTGATGCAGGGGTAAATGGAAATGGCGGAATGGCAGGGTGAAAGGGAAGGAGACGCGCAGAGGCACAGGGGATAGGACTGGGGAGAGGAAAATTGATTTTGGGGTTAGGGATTTAATTGGATCCGGGTCAGGCGGGTATGGGTCAGGTATTGGGTCACCGGGTTGAGTGAGTTGGGCTATTCGATTTGGGCTTGTTGGGCTGTTTGGTTTGGGCCCTTTTTTTTTGGCTGATTGGGTTGAGTCAAAAATTGCTATTAACTTACAAAAAATGACCCTTTTGGCCTCTTTTTTTTTACTTCTTTTTTTCATTTTTTTATTTGTAATTCGTCTTTTATTATTTAATTATTATTATATTTTTTTTTGAATTTTACTATTTAATTTTGTTATCAATAATTTAATTTTAAAAGACCCCTGGACAAAATTAGGTGTTCACATCTCCCATCAAGTTGTCGTTGTTGTCGTGGTAATAGTAGTGGTGTTGTTGAAAAAAAAAATGTTATGTTGATAGTTTTCTTTCTTTGCTAGTTTCTTGAGAAACCAAAAAAAAAAAAATTAGAGAGAAAATATTGGAATTTTTGTAAGAATTTGGAATCTAGAATCTTTCAATTGGGGTCCATCGATGAGTATGGGTTCCTCTCTTTGGTTGAATCTACAAGAGGGTCAAAAGTAGAGATGTTGTAACAAACTGGCGATTATTGTTATAATAATGGCGTCCCTTTGGTTTAGAGGATATGAGATTAAGACGAAGAGTGGCAGTGGCTAATAGGATTCGAAACCACTGCCTTTGCCATCTTTAGGAGCCGTAGTTGAGAGGCTCTGAGAATAGGGGAGATGGAGAGAGAGAGATGTTATTTTCAGTAATTTTATCACTTAAAAGTACTTATCAAATACTATATTCAAATGCAAATAACTTCTTCTAATAAAAGCAATCTATTTGAAGCACCTGCATAAAAGCTCTTTTTTTTTTTTCAGCCTATCCAAATAACACCTTAGCCTATGTATTTTTATGACTTTTAAAGTTGTCCATTACGTGGTTAACTTATGGGTCTATATTGGTTACATCTAACGCTTTAATTTTTAATGTCAAGAATGTTTATTCAAATCCGCTATAGATTTTTAATTTTATCCGTGAAATATAACTCAAGTGACATATTTGTTCTTTAATATTAAGTATTAGGGTTAAAGTTGTCAAAATGAGATGGGCTCGCTGGGTTGGCCCAGCCTGCCATATAAAAGGGGCGGGTTGTGGTGGAAAAATTTAGCACGCCATTCTGGCGAGTTGGCCTTTCTATTTTTTTAGGACTAGCACCATTTTCTTGGCTTCTTGTTGATTGATTTACATTCTCTGTTACTAATGCTTGGTATGATTATTTTTTTAATTTTTATTGGCTGGGTCATCACCATTTAAATCAATTTCACATACTATGTAGAATCAATTCATCTAGTATGGCTTTGGCCTTTGGACAGTAATATATTCCTACCATTACTTTAGATGCTGTGGACAAAAATAAAATAAGTAAATAACTAATTCATTTGTTTTTTAATTTCATTAAAAGATTGTATACAACTTATAGATATCCAATACTACACAATTTTTCTAAAAGGAGGATTTGGCATTTTTCATATCGAAATGTTTGATTTCTATTGATGAATGAAAGTTGCATGAGATATTTATTGAAGATATTAAAAAATGAAAATGTAATAACTCCTTGATCTTTTGATAAATAATCTTCTATGCTTTTAATTTTGATCAATTAAAAGAAATTTGAATCAAGTATGTTCTTTTTATTTATTTATGAAAGTATGTTCTTAAAAAATCTTTTAATTTAAATTTTAACTCAATATTGAAATTAACTAAAATCTTATAATAGATTTTAAGCTTCTCCTTTGGAAAAATGTATACAAGAACAAACTCAGTTAGTACAATTTTCATTTAGTAAAATAGTAAAATTTTTCCTTTTATTTAGTAATGGTATTAATATATGTTAAAAAATTAAATTAAATCTTATTTTTTTATTTTTTTTGGTGGCTTGGCAACCCACCATAAGGGGGTGGGTTCCCCTTGGTGGGTTAACCCGTCTCACCCCGCCTTGACGGCTCTAATTAGGATGACCTCAAATTAAGGATTTAAACTCTCATTTCTCTATTTATCTATTGAAAAATAAAAATTTTGTTTTAACCCTCCCTTCTCATTAGGGTGGAAATAGGTCAGGCAGCCTATCAAGGACTTGCGGCTTGGCATGATGTCGACTTAATCTATTTAGTAATTTAAGCTAAAACAAAGATTTCATATGAGTCTATTTTACTAAATAGCCTAGGCTCGTATACCAATTTGGCCTGTAGGCTTATAGACCGACCTGTTTATATATATATATATATATATATATATATATATAATATTTCTTATATTTAAAATATTTTTTATAACTAAATCATTTAATTTATGAAACTTCTCAATTTTTCTCATTACCAAATCAAAACCCAGAATCAAAGGAGATTAAATTATCAATATGAAGATTACCAACCTTGCAATTTCTTATGTTATTGCTGTATTAATTCTGTTTCTGTAACTATGTTGTTGTTGATTGATTGTTGCATTTGCTATTATAAAATATTGCTATTACAAAATCTCTTCACCCATTTGAAGCTCTCGGACTTCGCACCCGTCCCCCATTTTGCGTCTTATTCTCCGGCACCAGCGACGAGGCAAAGTCACCCCTCTTCCTCACCAACTCCGGCAGGGCATAGAGATGGAGAAAGGCCGAGTAACACGCGTTATCCCGTCCCTTTGATCCGCGACGCTTAAGTGAGAATCTTCTCTTTCTTTCTTGCCATTCTTGCCCTCGGCTTAGGGAGTTGAATTGCATCGGGTTAGCACGTTAGTTTGGGGTTTCATTTTTCTGTTCTAGAATGCAAACTTTGGTTTTTTTAATTCTTTATTTGGGGATGGTAACTTTTGCTTCTTCCTTTCGGTTTAGGAGGGTTGAACTGCTTCTAATTAACGAAGAATCTGGAGATTTCTGTTCGTCTTCTTGAACGAAGAATTTGAGGGGTTTTCTGCAAGTTTGGGGGTTTGATTTTCGTGAATCCTGGCTTGCTGGGTGATCTAATTTATTGTTTATTTGAGCTTAATTGAGGAATTTTGGCTTTTGATGATTCTTGTTTGAATTTGAGGATTCTTCCCTCAGCTGCCCAACGCCATTATTGGGCAATTTTGTTTCAATTTTTGTTGTTGGTTGACTTGGTTCTTGATTTGGGAATTTAATCCCACTGGCATCACTTCCATGAAACTTTACAAAATTGAGACATTATTGTTCTTGTAGAATTTTCAAATGATAGCTCCATTATGCTTGCCTAGTTTTGATACTATTGGATTGAAATTAAGATGATTGTCCGTTGGGGTCAATGTTTAATTTCAATTTTATTCATGATTCAATTTTGATTTTGGGCATTTGATTAAATGATGGTTCTTGAGAATCTCTAAGGTGATTTCTATTTGAGCATGATTTTGAAAATTGGGGCGGACTTCTTGATTCTGTTTTTTGAATATATAAGAGGATAAATTGGGTCTTAATTTTAGTCAATTTGAATTTTGTTTTAGGACTAATGCTATTCTTGTCTTGATTATATTTGGGCAATTAGTAGGTTTCTATGTCTTCTTGTATAAGATTAGACATGACTGAGACAAACCCGTTAGTTCACCTATGCAAATTATAATGGATATTATCAAAGAGGCATCCATTAAGGATACTTGAATTAATACAAATGATCTGCTTCTAACTTAAAGACCCAATAAGGCCATTTCTCCAGATGTTTGTGTGATGTGTTATCAGAGTTCAGAGACAAACAGTCATCTTTTCTTGCATTGTGATGTGGCATGGCTGATCTAGAATAATCTTTTTGGAATTTTTCATGAGCAGTGGGTTTCTTCGGTGGACTTTGATGGTGTTGTAACTTAAGTTCATGAATTTTTCATGAGCAACAAGGAGCAGAAAGACCTTTGGTAGAGTGTTGTGTTTGCAAGCTTGTGGTGTATATGGTTAGAACGGAATGCAAGAGTTTTTTTTATCAGAAGTTGCTTCCGTTAAATCCTCTTTAGGAAAGAATTATCTTTTGGGCCTCCATTTGGGTTTC
The DNA here is from genome assembly GCA_034509205.1 of Ceratonia siliqua. Lineage (NCBI taxonomy): Eukaryota > Viridiplantae > Streptophyta > Magnoliopsida > Fabales > Fabaceae > Ceratonia > Ceratonia siliqua. The sequence continues at coordinate 39,946 of JASKGM010022386.1, read as the reverse complement.
AGGAAATGGTTTTTTTCAGGGGGATGTTCCTTATGGATTAATAAAGGGATTGGAAAGCTCCTTTGAGCTAAATGGTTTTTTTTTTAGTTGTTTTCTTCATGGTTTGGGAGGATTACTTGTCTGTCCTCTGATAGGAAACTAGAATTGCAGTAATCTTTATATAATTCCGCAAATAGAATTTTATCTCTATTGATTGTGAAATGAGAATTATGATAACTGGGAATTATAGCAGTAAAACAGAGGAAAAGCTAGGAAAGATCACACCAGAAAAGAAATCGAGGGTCTGGACCTCCACCAAGTCTCAACCAGCCAAGAGAGGCCTCATCCTCTCTCTCACTCAGTTTTTATTCCCCCTAAACCATCACGGAAACACAAATCCCCACTCAACCAACTCACCATGTGGCAACTCATTACAAACCAACCTTGTCAGCCCTTTGGCCTCTAAGTCAATACACCCTGGTGATGGGGGTCTAACATCCTCCAATGATGGATCTTTCTCTTCCCATCGTGAATTCTTTTGTACATATATATAAAAAAAGAGTACATGAAATCCACATGGAGGATGAAGTTATGTTTGGTCTCAAAATCATAGAAGTCTTGTCAGATCACGGATCTTGTACCTAATGCTGATATACAGTGATACTAATATTTGGTGATTTGGGTTCTTGATCAAATATTTGCTATTGTTCTGTCTTCTTTATCATGGAAACCTTTTGCACTTATTTTCAAGTCCTTTAAATGAGACTTTCAAGGATTATGAGAATTATAATTTTTTCTTCTCTTTCCTTTCCATTTCCTCCAATAAAGTTCCTTCCCCTTACTCTTATTCATGTTGATTCATGTAGACAAACAAATTTTATTACTTATAGTAAAACAGGAAAATAATGGTTAAGAAAAGAAATTCTTATTTTTTGACATCAGCGGGATGAGGTAGATATGAAATTGGAGTATGTCAAATCTTAAAAATTAAATTTAGCAACATTAAATTAATTAACTATGAAGACCATGCTTCTTTGTCAAAAATAATTGTTAACATTTTATTAATTAGTTTCTTTGAATGTTGGTATAATTGTTAGTAATATTTTTAGGAATTGCATTTTATAATTGTCATACTGGCTGACTAATTGTTTACTTATGGATATATTTTTGAATTGCATTCCCATTGTTCTTTGAACCAATACTCAAGGGTCAAATCCTAGACTATAAGCCCATTAGGAAGAATCAGTTACTATAGAGAGCAAGAACGTAGAAAGAGGATCTGATTTTTCAAAACCAAAATGCATAATGATAGGGAAGGAAAACAATACTGTATAGAAAGGACAAGGTTCAACACTGAGACAAACAACAGCTTATGTAACATTCACTTCTATTCTGGTTAGTTTAAAGATTTTAGAAACCCAAACATAGGCTCAAACCAATTTTCTTTGTTAAGAAATGGACTCCAAATTCTTATAGCCAGAGTTGCATGTGACTAACAAGTAACAATCAGTTAGACATAATGACCAATTGAATTGCAGGGGAATATTGTGTTGGGTAATGTCAATTCAGGGGGCAATGTGCTTAATTTTGTTAAATTAGGTGGAATGCAATTGACTTAATAAATCAAGAGACAAAGTTCAAATGACCCTTTCATTTCTGTGACAACTAGAGTATGAAATTTTGTTTTTAGGCCAAATAGCACCCCATTGGAAATTGTGGCTACTATTATGACCCTGTAAGCTGTATGGATTTTGTACTTTGCTGGATCTTTCCTTTTTCAAATAAGGTCTTGGTTCTTGGTATGAGTGACTGCTTAATGAAATTTGGCCAAATGCTTATAGCCGCTTTCTCTGGATTAATTTACATATGTTGTTGTGAATGTGAGGTTTGGTTAGTGATTTGACCACTCATAATTTGATGAATTGCATACAATTTATGTTAACTTATTCATTGAATATTAAGGCAAGTGAAGCTAATTTTGGTTAATGTTAGGTCTCTACCATACTTCAACAGGACAAAATGGGTATGAATAAAGGGCTATGCCTTGCCTGAATATGCCACACTGCTAATTGATGATTCCAGATTTTGAGTTAGCTTCTTCATACAAGCTGCGGAGGTGTTTATTCATAGTAAGTCCTGTTTCAGAGCAAAGCAATTAGGAAACCAAACTGATCTTCCCTTCTCTCTCTTTGCACCTTTAGAGGGAAAATTCCAAAAGCAACAATGGATTTTGTGACAGCAAATCTCTTTGAATGCCCTTTGACCAAATAGATTGTTCACTTACTTTGTGACCTAGAAAGCAATGAAAAAGATTTCATTTCGTCAATTTTCAGCTTTGATTGATCCATTGGCTGGCAAAAACATTTCTGTGGAACCCACAATTCCTAGGAAACCAAGTATGAGGATTCTGTGCTCACTTCCTATTCCTCATCGAACGATTCCTAAACCCACAGGGCAGGATCTTGATTTTGTGAATGTTGCTCACAGCCACCTAATTCACTCAGACTGGGCTAAACTTGATTCATTATCATCAGGTCTAACGGCTTTCAGGGTGAAACATATTCTGCTGGAAATTCAGAAGGACCATGTACTTTCACTTGAGTTTTTCAATTGGGTTGAAATTTGTAAATCCAATTCCCTTACTCTTGAAACCTATTCCATAGTTCTCCATATTCTCACCAAGAATAATAAATTTAAATCCGCTGAATCAATTTTGCGGAATATTCTTGCTTCAGACTTTAAAGGTTTGCCTTCTAAACTGTTTGAAGCATTGTTGTATTCCTACCGTATATGTGATTCTTCACCTGGGGTTTTTGACTCTCTTTTCAAGACTTTTGCTCATATGAAGAAGTTCAGAAATGCCACCTACACCTTTTGCCGGATGAAGGAATATGGATTTTTCCCTACTGTTGAGTCATGCAATTCATATTTAAGCTCTTTGCTCAAATTACGTAGAGCAGATATAGCTTTGACTTTCTATCATGAAATGTGTAGGGATCGCATTTCACCAAATGTTTATACTCTTAATATGGTTATGTGTGCTTATTGTAAATTAGGAGTACTACAGAAGGCTGTGGAGATGTTAGAGAAGATGAAGAACATGGGTTTAAATCCAAATGCTGTATCCTATAATATACTGATTTCAGGACACTGTAACAAGGGTCTTCTTGGCTTAGCCATGAAGATTAAATCCTTGATGGAGAAGAATGGGGTCCAGGCAGGAGCGGTTACTTTTAATGCACTTATCAATGGGTTTTGCAAGGAGGGTAAATTACATGAAGCACATAGGATTTTCACTGAGATGAAGGTCAATCATGTGGCTCCTAATATTGTAACCTACAATACTTTGATAAAGGGATATAGTCAAGTTGGTAACAGTGAAATGGGCAGTCGACTTTATGAGGAAATGTCAAGAAATCAAGTTAAAGCTGATATCCTAACTTATAATGCCTTGATTTTGGGACTATGCAAGGAAGGTAAGACAAAGAAAGCTGCATATCTGGTTAAAGAACTTGATAAGGAGAACTTGGTCCCAAACGCTTCTACCTTTTCTGCCCTTATTACTGGACAGTGCATAAAAAAGAACTCAGAGCGTGCCTTTCAACTTTATAAAAGCATGATAAGGAGTGATTGTCATCCAAACGAGCATACTTTCCAAATGTTGATATCTGCCTTCTGCGAGAATGAAGACTTTGATGGGGCCATCCAAGTCTTGAGGGACATGTTTGAGAGATGTATGAGTCCTGATTCCAGTATTTTATCTGAACTCTGTAGTGGACTTTGCAAGTGTAGAAAAAACAAATTGGCATTACTGTTATGCAGTGAGATGGAAGCTAGGCATCTATTGCCAAGAGGATTTGACAAAGTGAAAATTATGAACACCCATGCTAAGAATGACACAAATAATTGAACTTTTGAAGTTGTATGCCTCTTAGCCTATGTGTTTTTTGACTTTTAAAGCTGTCCATTACGTGGTTAATTTATGGGTCTACATTTCTTACATCTAACACTGCAACTTTCAATGTCAAGAATGCTTCTTCAAGTCCACTGTTGTTGATCTGTGATCTTACGCTGGTAGGCATAATTTCATATTATGCGATGAACTTTTCTTAATATAAGTGGATAGCATTGAAGCACATAGTAAATCATCATATTCTCCACCATTCTTCTAGAGTGCCAACAGACTCAGATCATTGGTAAGTATGAATGCATTGAACTATTGATGTTCTCCTATGTTAATTACCCAAGAAATAAAATACCCTAAAATTGCCGTTAGTGGAAATTTATAGCATTGTCAAGAGAATAAGACCATTCTTTTTCTTAGGATTGAGTCCATGCAGGTGCAAAAGGAGTCCCTTTTAGAAACTTAGCAGGTATTTGCACATTGGTTCAAGAATACTGGTGCAGCTGAAGAGTTGGGACTTGGGAGTAAAGAGGCTCCACCATGTTCTGTATGCTTACCACCGTCAACTTTGTACAGTTTCCTGGTAGTGTACACAATCCATACATTTACTTTAATTGTTGAAGCTCCATTTAAGGACTGTTATTTCATTGCATGAACCATCCCTGACTTTGCTCCGGCTATTAACTCATTGTAATGACTATCAAAATCTTTTACAATTTTATTTTGGTAGTTCTTTTTACCTTTATAACAACATATCCCCATTGATGTAATTTCTGCTCCCTGTTAAGGATTTCTTCTAGTGGTTTTCAATATCCATCGAGTGAATGATACTTCCATGGTATGCTTCAATCTTTGACTTCAGATTTTGTTGGTCTTTTATTTCTGATTCTTTATTTCTGGATATGGTTGTCTTCTTCCATCACTAAAAAAGTCATCAAAGAAAAATCTGGGTATGGTCTATGTTAATCGGAATGACGATATTATAGATATTAGTGTGATATCTCCCTCCCAATTGATTTCTCCCAACTGTATACTTGTATTAATTAAATACCTTATATTATAAAAAGCCTTTGAAGAGTTTAAAAGTCGAATCCTTGGGAAGTTATGGTGATTTTATAGCTATGTAGAGTGTAGACACAATGCAAGAGAAGAAACAAATCAGAGGTCACTCAGTGGAACTATACGCTTAGAATAAATATGTCTGTAAAACTATCTTAACATTGGTACGTAAGTTCTAAGTATAATTTGGAAATAGCTACATTACTGTATTCCTATTTTATTTAGATACCAGGGAAAAATGCAACTCTAGAATCTGTCACCATAGGTATTATTATGCATCATTCAAATTATACATGGAAGAACCTGGCCTTAAAACTTTGAATTACAAATAGTAGGCAAGAACCCCCTTTTTATTCCTTATGTTTGGGGGTGATTCACTTTGGTCCTTAAATAATTTTTGGTTTTAATTTCGTCTTATAACTACATTTATTTTTGCAATGTCTTTCTTTTGGTTGACAGTCTGTAGTGTTGATAGAAATTGCCTACATGGACGAGACATTGACAGGATGCAATGGAGAATGTCAAACAAGTGTTTTCTCTTTCGTCCATGATATCGCTAATTCCCAAATTGTAAGAAGGTGCGGCTAAGGTAGAAATTTCAAGGGGCAGAAGATGAAATTCCAAGGTTCAATCAATTCTAGGATGAGGCCAGAGGTATTGCTACTGTGGGGAGAGGCCAATCGTTCTTACATCTCTGAGGGAAGAAGAGATACCCGGTATTAATTCTTTCATTTTTCTTCATCTGTATTTAAGTTTTCTTCATATTTCCTCTCCCTTCTTTTATTCATTATTTTCAGAAAGGTTAATGATGACATTTTTTGCTGTCAGGCTAGGCAAAGATGCGACTACTCTGTGGATTGAACCCCCTTGGCCCTCTATTTCTGACTCAGATGGTGATCATTCGGCAGAGGAGAAGAATCAAACTAGGGTGAGGATGCTTATGTTGCTCACTACTCTGTCTTATGTTGTATCTCTGGTTTTTGTACTGCTGAGGTGGAAAAGTGGGAACCATAAGGGGTTATGTAGATGGTAGGTTAGTGATGACATCAGTGAGTTAAAGCTCTGTATTTGAACAAGGGAATTGATGTAAGGCAGTTGTATTGGTGTAAAACTTTATGTCTACTTGCCTGTTTGGTATTTAATCTAGATTCGCTGGACAAATGAATTGATTAAAAGTGCATTATTTTATATCTGGTGTTTTTCTGGCATGTGCACACTCATCAAGTTCCCTTTATTTCGTTATTTTGGTCTACACTAGACCCGAAATAAAAAGAACATGAGAAAACTAGAAAAATTCCTTTTCCAAAATACAAAATACAAAATACTTACTCTCATTCTTATAATCGAAGAAAATATAAAATCTAGCCAATACAGAACAGTTTACAATTTCATTCACGTGTAAGGAAGCCTATTGGTATACATTTTTGGCATATAACGCCCTATGCCTTACCAAATTAGTAATTACCAGTCCAAGCTATATATACTTACACAGAAGTTCTCCCTATGCCCAGCACGAGTTGAATGAATACAAAAAGCAACTCATGAGGGGCCTATGAAACATCTTATGAATGTGAAGCGTGGTTGTAACTTTGATCCAAGTCCTATTGTGGTTTGTTAGCCCTAAAGTTTCATTAACGAGGATTTAGAGTTTTGATAATAACAATATTGTTAACCATTTTGGAAAATTGTTTTAAGGCCAAAAATTCTTTAAGATATTCAAATTCAAAATTCAAATGTAGTCAATGATTGTCTACCTTAAATATGTGCTGTTAAAGAGGATTTATTTCCTTAAGTTTGTGATACAGATTTGAAATACAAAAGGAAAGATCATACAATCAATCAAGATCAGAGCATATCACCTATATGGAAAGTCAACAAATGGAGCTATACAAGACATATCTACTCAAAGGGAAGAAATGAAGGAAATCATACCAAAATGAAGGGTTGATGATCTACTCCCAAAGAAGTATTAAAATTAATCATTGTTAATAAATGATCAATTGTAAGTATAATAATAAGCCAGGGTCATTTCCGCAGAGAGTTGAGTCTAATTAATTGGTTACGAATTCTAACTACAGTAAATTAAGTGCTAAATATAAAAAGGGCGTTATGAACGATTAAACTAAATAAATGGAATCAAATGAAAACTTAGAATTGTACAATGCAGTAAAATAACACTGAAGACAATGAAGATAAAAATTGGTTAAAGGTTCATTCTCCACCACTAGATGTTGACAATGATGACACCAATATTATTCCCAACTCGTTACAACGACCAACCAGAGATAACAACAAGCTCTGCTACCCCAATCTTTCCTTAGTTTGCCGTTAAATAGAGATGACGCTCTTTTTATACTCTTTAACCATTAAACAACCTAGAAACTATACTCTTTAGATTTAATTCAATAGAATCATTAAGATGAGAAAGACAAGTTGATTTAAGCAATAAACACAAGCTCAAATTATTTAATTTAGGCTATGTTCCATGCCACAATCAATGAAAATTTGACCATAATCACTGATTACAAATTGCCACTGATGAATAAGAGAATAAGACAATTACAGATCAAATTCCCTACTCTAGCAATAGATAATTATCAAGGTTCATTTAGTTGGCCACCCCAAACAAATCATGATAATAATCATGAGAAGAACATAGACAATTTTACAAGGAAGCAGGAGATAGTATTAAGCAATCAATCACAAAGTCATGTCTAAGGCTTTGAATTTAACCTTAACCAAGGGGAAATCTAGTCTAGCATATTCAGAAACCTAAAAAAAAATCACAACCAATAACATTAGGAATTCAAGAGAGTGAAAGGAAGTAAAGAAGATGAATAACAAGACTTTTTGATGATCTCTATGCAAACAATCTTCTTCGAATCAAGCACTTGAAGCTCTTCTCCTCTTCTTTTCTCTTGTTTCTCTCTAATTTCTGATGTGCCAAGTCTCCTCAATTCTGATCTAAAATATGATTAAAGAGAGAATGCACGCCAGCACTGCAGCGCTTAACCCTAAAATTGGATTGGGGGAGGATGTCGAGTGGGTGTCGCGTCATCCAGCCCTAGAGATGGGTTTCCACTTCGTATAGGCATAGCAGCGTCCATGTCTTAGGTCCATGGCTTGGAATTGCTCTTTCGCTCTTGACTTTGTAGCTACATTGCTTAAAACTTAACCAAATTCACGTATGTTTTCTTCAATTAATTTCTAGCTTCTAAAATACACACAAAAAGTAAAATACTAAAAAAAACTCAAGAAATTCAAGGAACCAAACAAATAAACATAACATAATTCAACATAAATTTGTACAAAATTAAGCACTCATCAGTTGACATGAATCATATATTGCAAATCATGGGAGATATGAGGAAATCAATATGGAGCATTCTAAGATATTCCTCAATAGTCAAAACAACCTGGAGGATCCATCATTGATTGAGAATCAAGTAATAAAGTCAAATAGTCAACTCTCCAAGGAAGGAAACAACCTTAAATTGAGGCTTCACGTAGGAAAATCTTGAAGGATAGGATATCAAGGTCAAACAAACTACAATAATCACTTAAGGATACCATTCAAATGTGTGCATATCAAAATCAGAGAAAGAAGAGCAAGATATGGGATATTTGCACAACAAAGGGACACTCAAAAAGGGAAAACAAAATGAGGTAAAGAAGATGATTTTAGTGGTCAAATGGTGAAGCAACAGGAAAATTTTGGGTTAAATCAATAAGAGAACGAATCTGGAAAGTTTCATCAACTTCGGAGTAGAAAATTAAATTTCAATTAACCGAAAACCCATCAAAATTGTAGAATACAATAAATGAAGAAAGAGAATCACTTAGTCTTCTCCAAGATACTCTACAATGGTTAGAATCTTAGAGATTTAAAAGAGAGTAATTGTCAAAGAGAAGGATAGAGGAGAGAATAAGAAAACTACGTGAGCTTTAATCTACACATTTTCTTGTTTCTTGGTTTTAGTTTCCTTTATGCTATAGGGGTCACCCTTTGAGTGAAACCCGCGCGAGCCTAGACTTGTGAATACCCACTTTGTTGAGAAAGTTTAATACTTTGCTAATATCCATTGTTTGTAATCATTGAAGGTGAGTGAGTGAAAACCATCTTGTGACCGTTGGTGGTGAGTGAGGGAAAACCATCTTGTAAACATTTTTGGTGAGCGCGTCAAAACCAAACCTTTTGTGGTGAGCAGAGAAAACCATTCGTTTCTAGTGAGTGAAGAAAAAATAGAAGTGTAGTTTAATTTGAAATAGTAAAAAAATCCATTGGGAGTCAAGGGGACTAAATGTAGGCCTCATTCATTAAGGCTTGAAGTAGGATAAATATTGTGCCTACTCTTCTCTCTGACCTCGCTTTATTTCTATTTGGTTTATGCATCAAATTTAATATTACTCCGCATTTTTAGCTAACTTAAAAGCTTTCAATTAACTAAAAAGTTTTCGATTAACTGATTACTTGAACCTCATCTCATTTCATAATCACTTCACTGCCACTAAGTCATCGACTTGTGCACTATTGTTCTATGCTCTATGCCATCATTGAAATACTGCAAGTCACTCTTATTACACTTAAGGAATTATATTTCATTCATTCTCTTAAAGTATAAGAATTTTGAGACATACCAATTCACTCCCCATTTTGGTATATTTATCTTTCATTTGGTATCAGAGTAGGTCTCAAATTGTAGGTTTAACAACTTTAAGACCTTGAAGTTCAAAAGATGGCCAACATGATCATACCAGAGGATCACACCATAAGTAGACCACCTTCCTTTGATCCTTCCTTGTTCAATCATTGGAAAGTAAGGATAATGGTATATATATAGTTTTGACATTGATTTATGGGATACTATTGAACGCGTATTTATTTTAAAGCAAAGGTTAAATGGAATAAAAATGACCAAAATAATTTTTCCTTAAATGCTAAAGCTATGCATATATTGTATTGTAGTTTGACTTCTAATGAATTTGACAGAATCTCTTCTTATAAGATAGCCAAAGAAATTTTTGAAACACTTGAGCTCTTGTATATGGCTAACCATGAATCAATTGAGTAAGAGCAAATTAGGGAAGATATGATTGAGACAAATTCCTCTAATAAACATGAGCAAGAAACCATTTTTTGTGGCATTAATTTTAGCAATGAGTAAGAAGAATAAAGTGAAGAAGATGACGACGGAATTGAAAATTCATAAGAAAATTCTTATGATGAGCTTCTTGATGTTCTTGTTGAGGTATATCAAAAACTTGAGCTTACTCATTCTAAAATTGTTTCTTTGAAAAAGATCAACTCATCCTCGTCTTTAGAAAATGAAAATATGATAAATGAGATTATAATTTTACAAAAATAAATTAATGAATTAACATCAAATATTGAGAGTTCAATTGATGATGATTTAAAAAATGAGAATGAGTCTTTGAGTGATGCCCAGTGAATAGATATCCACGACTGTCTACATAGGAGCAGACATGTCAGGGGATCTTCTGTTTTAGTTTGGAAATGAAAATGTTTCACCTTTGAAGATATTACTTGTAACCTTATCTTTAATCATGTTAGGTGAAAAAGGGGAGAATTTCCCTGGCTACGGCAAGAGAAAAAGTCTAGTGCTATTGTAGCACTGGACTTAGTCTTCCCCTCTCTAAAAAAAGAAGAGGAGAGTCTTTCTTAAAGTGGGCCGTTCATAATATAGTATGTGTACATTATTCTGATGGGCCCACTTATGTGAGAAAGGGGAACACTGAATCCAGTATTACGGTAACACTAGAATTTTTTTCCCAAAGCAGAGCCCATAGATATTTTTAAATGGGTGGGTCTCTTGGTCAGGTCCTTTCAAGTTACACTAGTTTAGACTTTAGACAATAAGCTTTGGGGTTATTATTTCATCCATGAATGCAGGGAGTTTGATGAGAAGCTTCGGCTATTGATTAAATTTTGGGCTGTGGGTTCCAACTTAAGTTACTAAATACATAAAACATTTTTCTGAATTAAAACAATAGACTCACACTTTCTTGGGGTTCTAGAAATGCATTCCTCACAATTTTTGTGCAACCTAAAGGGAACAAATGGTGATGATAAGGCATGGTACTTGAGTACTTTCATTATGCAATCAATTGTTTTCTTTTATTTTTATTTCTTTCTTTGATTTATGTGAAATTTATTGCTAAGGGAACGAAATTCATGCCTCACAATATAACCTCAACTTAAAAGAATCTTATGATGTAAATGAATCCAAAATTGAACCAAACTCATAGGTGGAATTTACCAAGGATTTTCTTCTATTACAAATAAATTTAAAAGAAAACTCAGCTTAGATTTCTTGGATAACCAATGCATGGTTCTTAGTTGCAAACCACTAGCAAAGGATTATGTGGCAAGTGACAAACAAAAGAAATGGAACTCAATTTAATTCAATTAGAAGTAATAAAGAATGCTTATATTTATATGCTTCTGGTCCCAATAACTAGGAGAAACAATTTGGTTTAGGAAAATAGCACTTTTGTTTTTCTTTCGAATTTCAAACCATGATCATACAAAATGAGGTATGTCAGGTGTTGGGGCTGATTTTGTGCCCCTGAGCAGGAAGGGCAAAAGGAATGCTGTAACTTAGCCTTTTGAAATTGCACTGGTATTCATGCCCAACATGGGGATTCCAGTGCAGGCACTGATGCCTTCTGCGACACCGGATCCATTACGTCTCAGATCCGGTACCACTACTGGAGGGGTAGCAACCCTGGGGATAGCATCCTCCAATGCTATGGGGTCATCACAAGTAAGTTTGTATGTCTCAGACTCTCAGATCCGATGGGCGTTTATGGATATAGCCACATGGGAAAAAGACTAAGTACACGTATTGATGAGTGTGCAAAAGTGCACTCTATATGCCTTATTATTGAGCTAAATGTGCTATAAAAGAAGAAAAATCATTGAACTTAATATGTTTTCTTATACTTGGCTCCCATTCTCTATTATCAACTCTTAAGCATGCTTATGCTTCAATTTCAGGGCCACAAGTGAAGAAATATAACCCAAGTCAGAAGCTCTGGCGCTGCAGCCTTAAAAACTGGTGCCGTAATGCCTAAAATATAACATTTCTCTAAGTCAGAGAACCTAGTACCGTGGCTTCAGTAACCCAGCGCTGCGGGTCTCACAAGTCAGTGAAGCGGGCTCTAGATCCTAGCGTCGTGGCCCCCGAACAATAATTAGCAAAAGCGAATTCCATGACTCAGTGCATGGAATATTAGGCGAGTCCCAGGTTGAAGGCTGCCTTAGAGCATAACAAGATAAACCAGTCCATGGACTAGGGCGTCACTGTCCATCGAGGTGGATCTGTCACATTCTCTGAGCATAGAAGTAAGCTCGTAAGTTTTTATTAAATTATAACTTGTATTTATTATATTTTTATTATTCTTACACTTTAATTCATTGTTTACAGGCAAACGAGTTGATGAGGCCTGCTGACACTGCTAAGGTCCACCGTCATATTCAGTACAACAAGGAGAAAGGCTAGGTCCATCCATACACTAAGATCACTTATGTGGGTTAAATTAAATTTTAATATTATAGGTTTATGTTTAATTATGTTTCAAATAACTTTGCACTAATTATGGTTTAACTCATGCAGAAATCTTATGACGAGCACAAAGCCTGTAGCCTAAGGTCGGCCTGTTCTTTCATCGATGATACCTATCTATGGATGGAGGCTGCTGATATTATAAGGGTTTTGAGGCCACAGTGGTCAACAGCCACCGTAGGCCACCTGATATCTCCAACTATTTAACATGCTCAAGAGCCTTCAAGAGTGAGTAGAGCAGCAACAGTGTCATACCACACAAGAAGGGCCTTTATAAATGTCATACATCAGCAAAATATAATAATAGAACTTCAATATAAATTATACTACGAGAAATTTGCAAGGGTATCATTTAGAAAAACTAATTGACAGAGTTTACTCTGAAATATGGATGTCCCAAGTTATGTAATCATACCAAAAAGTAAGGTAGGTGCCCACTAAGACAAAATACGGCCTACATGGTCATCAGAACCATACGTTACACATAAGAAATCCTAATCTACCCTGTCACACTTTACAAGCAGTTTTAAACAAAAATATACATTTCCTAAAGATACCCCAAAACTACACAATATTAACAACTGTCCAAAATACACTACTAAAAGTTGTTCCAAGGATTAGAACCAAAATGACCCATCAAGCTTGACGGGATAGGTCCAAGCCTGACGTGATAGGTCTCTAAGCTTATGGAGGTTCAAGAAGTGGTGATACTAAAACTCTATCTGAAAATGATAAACAAACAAAAATGAGTCACATCGACTTAGTGAGGAGGTAATTCCTTACTAAACAGAATATGTTGGTTGTCACAAAGTGACGATAGAAAAAGGTAATAAGGGAAAACACTGAGAAAAATGAGTCTCCACCAATTAATTTAATAGGATAATTGGAATCTCAAAAAAAATATATACTGGCCCTTGGAACCAGATGAAGGATTCAGGAGTCTAGTTATGCGTGGAGAAGGTGTTAGGTACTCCACAACATCCACCTTAAAGATAATTACCTTGGATCGTTTATGCTTAATTTTAATATAATTTAATTACCCAATTTTATTAATACAATGAAAAAAAGATAAAGGCAGAAAGAATTAGACTTGTCTTACTAAGTAAGTGCCTATGTACCCCAAAAAATGTCCACATAGTTTGAGAATAATTTGATTAGGTGGGATGTGTGATCCCTCCCCTAGAGTGAATTTAGTATGGAATGAATCACCATACTAAGTGAATTTGAAAACATATGGAATGAATCGACGTACCCTGAATGATACGGGACAAAAACCAAGTATAAACCACTTATCGAAAATGACAGGGTGCGAAAATGAAATATCCACCATGCCTTTTGAATTTGTATTATGTGTAAGAAATAAGTCAATGACGCATTTAAGGACAGTATGGGATGAAACTATATGTCACTAGCATAACAAGGGACAAAACCACATGACGTTACGAAAATTAAAAGAAACTACGGCAGGTATTTGAAATGTACCTTGCACCCCTAAGATAGGTTTGACTAAAGCGTTCCCTCTCATCGAAATATATTCCTTAGCCTTTTTAGATTACTTGTCCAAATGACCAGTAGGAGTCATTTTCTTTTGGTGACCTATTTTCTTCCAAGATAAACATTAAACCTTATTTTTCATGAACCACTCAACCTTAATGGAGATTATATCAAGTGGATTGTTTTTAGTTCCTTGCACCTCCAAGAAAGGTTTGACTAAAGCATTCCATCTCATCGGAATATATTCCTTAGCCTTTTTAGATTGCTTGTCCAACTGACAGGTAGGAGTCATTTTCTTTTGGTGACCTATTTTCTTCGAAGATAAACACTGAACTTTATTCATCACGAATCACTCAACCTTAATGCAAATTACATCAAGTGGATTGTTCTTAGTTCCTGCAATACAAAATAAATTAACAATGAAACTCTAAAGGGTGATATTTAATTCAACCTTCATATAAATTCACCTAAATCTTATCCACATAATATGTAAAAGAAATAACTATATTAAATGAATAAATATATTTTTATTGAAAACCATGTGATTTTGAATAGAGGAACTAAGAAATGCTTGTATCAATAGAAAAATGGCAAAATAAGAAGACAATGAAATTTTGCCCCAATTTGAGTTCTCTTTCCGTCCATAGTCCTTGATTCTCATATTTCAACCGATATATATCCCTTATCCTTGACAAAAGTAGACTATTGATGATAGTGAAATTCTCTTGAATTCTACCCCAGTTTTAATCCTGATAACATGATTCCAATCTTAAGCCTTTGTTCGACTACCTAAACTTATTGATTCATGAATCTTTTGATCTGGTGCCCTAAATTTTGCTTAAGCTACCCTTTTAGGTTTTTAACTTAACACGCTTCCTTAATTTCTACCTAAGCTGCCCTTTCAAGTTTTCAACTGGATTTTTTTTAAGCTACCTTTTTGGGTTTTTGACTTAGCGGGATTTTTGTGTGTGTGTAATAGTGTTTGACTGAGTCATTGTTTGTTGGGCTTGTCAGTTCTTGTCCATCCATATTAGTTAGAATGAAGGCCTCACCTAACAATGCTTGTTTGACAATATATAGACCTTTATATGATGGGGTCCACTTTCCTATGGCATCTTCTTGATTTGGCAATATTTTCTAAAGCACTAGTTCTTCAATTTGGAATTCTCTAGGTTAGACGTTTTTGTCGAAGGCTCGGGCCATCTTTTTTTGGTAAAGTTGGCCAAGGCATCTGGCAGCAAAGTGTTTTTCTTCTATTAAGTTTAATTGTTCATAGCAAACTTTGGCTTATTTGTCTTCGATCTATACTTCCGTTAATATTCTAAGAGAGGGAATTTCTACCTCGATAGGCATCACAACCTCTATTCTATAAACCAATGAATATGGAGTTGCCCTAATTGAAGACCCTAAATAAGTACGATAAGCTTAAAGTGCCTATGGGAGGATCTCGTGCCAATATTTGTAGGTTAATACCTTTTTTCCCAATATTCTCTTGATATTTTTGTTGGTAGCTTCAACTGCCTCATTCATTTATGGCCTATAAGGTGCTAAGTTGTGGTGTTTTATCATAAATTGCTCTCACAGCTTCTTGACTTCGGCACCATTTAAGTTTATGCATTGTCAGTTATTATTCTTACTAGTAAGCTATAGCAAAAGATGATGTTAAGCCTTATGAACTTCAAGATCACCTTCTGGGTAATAGTAGCATAGGAGGTTGCTTCTATACCTTTTGTGAAGTAATCGATGGCGATCAATATGAAGCGATGGTCATTAGATGCCTTAGGATTGATTGGCGTAATCACATTTAGCCCCACATAGAAAACTGCCATAGGGTTGTTAGATTATGCAAAGGAAGAGGTGGAGCATTGATACGATTTGCACAGATCTGACCTTTGTGACACTTTCAGTAATAGATGCATCTTAGAATCTCAAGAGCCATCATGTAACCATTGGCATGCGTTGCACATATTCCTTCGTGCACTTCTGTCATGATTGTTCGTGCTTCTTTATTATCAATATAATGAAGCAAAGCTCCATCATAACTCCTTTTGTATAAGACTTATCCATTCAGAAAGAAACCCATTACCGATTATGATAATCTTTTTGTCATTTTCTTCTGCACCTTCAAGGTATTGCCAAGACTGGATGTATTAGTTAATGTCTTCGAACCACGGCTGCTCATCACTCTCTTCTATATTTATGCAATACTTGGGCTTGTCTCTTGTTTCAATGTTAATGGGTAAGACTTTTACCCCTTGGTCTAGATTGCTCATGATTGCCAGAGTTGCTAGAGCTTCTTCAAATTGGTTTTTATCCCCATTTAAGTGTGTGAATGAGACCTCTTCAAACTCCTTGATTAACTAGGATAGGTATTTCTGATACGGTACTAACTTTGGGTTTCCCATTTTCCATTCTCCCTTAACTTGATAAACAATGAGAGCTTAATCTCCATATACTTCCAACCTTTTTACATTCATCGACAAAACTTCTCACAACCCATTGACACATGTATCATATTCTGCAATATTACTTGTACATTCAAAATCTAGTTTTATTGCAACTAGAAATTACTTCCCTTCAGGAGAAATAATAACAGCTCCTAGGCTGTTCTGGTGCACATTCATAGCTTTATCAAAATACATCATCTAATTTTCTTTCTCCTCTACTTCTTCGGTTGCCAATATATCCTCATATGGGATTCAAAATCTACTAACTGGTGCTCTTCTATTGGATTTTATACCTGATGGTCAGCGATGGCACTCCATTGTATGGCTTTCAATGTGACGTATTGGCTGTCATAAGCTGACAATATTGCCTACCATTTGCTAACCCTCCCTAATAAATGGGGTTTTTCGAAGACATATTTCAATATATCCATTTTGGAAATGAACTAGACTGTATAGTAGGCTATGTATTGGTGAAGATCTGTCCAAACGAGGGCACAACAAGTTCTTTCAATAGAAGTATAACAATTTTCACAATCATTAAAATTCTTCCTCAAATAATAATTCGCTTTTTCCTTCCTACTCCCTTCCTTATACTAACCAAGCATTGCTTTCATAGCTTCTAGTAAAACCAATAGATACAGTAGGAGGGGTTTACCCTGAGTAGGTGGCACCAAGATAGGAGGATTTTGTAAATAAGACTTCACTTTATTAAAGGCTTCTTGACAATCTTCATTCCATTATTTGAGATTGCTCTTTCTAAATAGCTTGAAGATTGGTTCACAAGTGCGAGTCAAATTGGCAATGAATCTAGCAATGTAGTTGAGTCTTCCCAAATAAATCCTTACTTCTTTTTCTGACCACCAAGGAGGTATATTTTGAATGGCCTTAACTTTGTGTGGATTGATTTCAATTCCCTTCTAGCTCATAATGAATCCCAGCAACTGTCAATAATACACCCCGAATATGCATTTGTTCAGAAGCTTATATTTTCTTAACCTTTCAAATAGCTTCCTCAAATTGACACATGACTGTCTTCCTCATTGGATTTTGCCACAATATTATCCACATACTCTTTGATCTCTTTATATATCAGATAATGAAATAAGGCCACCATTGCTCTATGATAAGTAGCTCCAACATTCTTAAGACCAAAAGGCTTACTCTATAACAATACGTTCCCCATTGTGTAACGAATGTGGTCTTTTCTTTGTCTACTTCACTTATGGGAATATGATTATAATGTTAATACCCATCCATGAATGAATATCTATGGTTTGCTGCTGAATTATCCACTAACACATCAACATGGGGTAAGGGGAAATCATCCTTAGGGCTTGCATCATTTAGCTACCGATAATCGATGCAAATTCTTACCTTCCCATCCTTTTCAAGGACTGGTACTATATTAGCTACCCATTGAAGCAATTGATTTACCTTGACAAACCCAACCTCTATTTGCTTCATTACCTCTTATTTGATCTTTAGAGAATTTCGAACTCAATCATCACAATTTCTGCCTTGTTGGGATATAGTTTAGGTGTAAAGGAATTTAGTGCAATGTAATTTGTGAATCAAGACCCAAAATATCTTGTTATAACCAAGAAAATACATATATAAATTCTTTAAGAAGGGCAATCATTTGATTTCTTTCTAGGTTGTTTACAATCTTGATTTCTTTTTTATTTTCTTCTGTTCCTAAATTTTTTTTTTATTTCCTCATTGTGGGGACTTATTCCTTCTTCCAACGACTCAATTATTTTTATAAATTTGTCCACTATTTCATTATCTCCATCTTCAATGTCACAAATATCCATATCCATTGCAATATGAGAATCAATTAGTGGATGCTTGGAAATCTCATGATGACAAGAAACTTGAGAAAAAATAACTTCCTTGAATGATGGAAAAGAAAAAAGGGAAAGGAAAAATGAATACGAATAATTTAAAGAAACGAGAGTGGGACAAAAGATGAAATGAACAAAACATCAAATTATCAACTCTTATTCAAATGGATAAGATAAGGTCTACACTTTAATAAAAATTCAAATGGCATTGGACTTTAGCCAAGTGAAATAAGGCCTAAATTAAATATTACTCATAAGTATAAACAATGAGAGTTGGCCCTTGATCAAACCTGATACAACAATCTTATTCCTCATCTTCCTCCAAAACATTCATGGTCTAGTCTGGCTAAATTATCTAAGATGGAGCCAAAAATGTCTCGTGAATATGGGGGTGCTTTTACCATCCCTTTTTCCTTTCTTATGTTCATAACCCAGCCCCTTTTTTCCAACATTTTCTATCACCACAATAGGTGAACTAATTCCTTACAACTTTGAGCCCAGTCCTTTACCCTGCTGGTATCGACTTTTAGTCAACATCGCTTTGACTACATTTTTTGGCTTGGTGCCTTTTCGTTCCTTGGGACCCTTTTCTGAAATCTCCAAAGTTTGGAAAATCCCTAATGTTTGCTCTACTGCCTTGACATAAGGAATTGAAACTTGCTTGGAAATGAGCATTTCTTCCTTATTCTTAATGGTAATGACTTTCCCTTTGTCAATGGACTTAATCCTCTTGTGCCATGTAGAAGGTATAGCCCCAGCTACATGAATCCATGGTTGACCCAGTAACATTGTATATGATGGCTCAATATCTATAACTTGACATACTACCTGGAAGATTCTTGGACTAATTTCTAAGCTAATGTGATGTGTCCTTTTACTTCTCTCTTAGAGTTGTCAAAAACTTTTACCACAATATCACTTGTCTTCATACTGTCATAGTTGACAGGTAGCTGCAAGAGTGTAGTGTAAGGTAACATATTTAGAGTAGAACCATTGTCCGCCAGAACATTTACAATGATGTAGCCCTCACATTTTAATGTGATATGCAAGGCCTTGTTGTGGCTGCTGCCTGACATGCTCAATTCTTCCTTTGAGAATGTTATCATATTTGAAATCCTCACATAATTCACCAAATCACCAAATTCCTCAAGAATGATGGTAGGAGCAACATAGACTTGATTTAGCACCTTCTGCGGGGCTTTTCACTGTGCCTTAGAATTGATAATTAAGGACAAAAATGATATCTTTGCTTGAGCTTTACCTAGCTATTTTAAGATGTCATACTCACTTTGTTTCCTTATTTCTCTTCAGCAACCTCTACCACTTTCTCCTTCCCTTTCTAGTTGTCTGTTATTTCAGGAGTGTAAACTTTTGCACTTCGAGTAATACTCTATATTGCAACATTGCTTATATTGTTCTCTTCCTCAATCACTTTCTTTAGAGATTGTTCAATTGGTATCACCGGGTTATGCATTTTCACTAATGGTGTATATATCCATAGTACATCCTTATTGCTTTTATATGGAAATGAGTGGTGGTCTTAATTACTAGAGTAGGAGATTACACTGTGTTCACTAGCAATTCTTACTTCAAATTGAAAACCAATGGTTTAGGAAGGAAGTCTTCTTCATTAATCATGGTGATTTTCGGTAAATGGATTTTCTTGGAAACTTGCACAACCCCCAAGGTTATCAGTTTTTACAAGAACTCTTGGAATGCTTTACAATGCTTTATATCATGCCCCATTGCTAACTGATGGTAAATACATTGTGCCTTCTCATCATAGCACTCTTTTTTTCCCACAGCCTCCTTGGCCTCCCCTACTTCATATCTTGCCGATTTCAGAGCTTTGAAAATTTCTCCTTTAGGTATCTTTACTTCTAAAACACTCCTTGCTATTTCTTTTTCCTCCAAGATGACACTAACTGAACTATTTCCACCATGATTAGGCAAGAGGTTAGTATTGATATTCTGGCCATCACGGTCAAGCACAACAGATCCATGCTTAACCAATTTCATGACTTGCCTCTAGAGAGCCCTACACTTCTCTATTGTATGGCCTGTTACCCTGAAGTGGTATATACATTGTGCATTGGGATCGTACCAAGCAGGGTATGGTGGTTAAAGTAGATCAACTGGTACTAGGCTTTTAAGGCAGCCATCAAATAATTTTTGTATAAGTCAGCATTTGACATTTGAAAGTTTGAGAATGGCTCATTATTTCTGAACTGCCTATTTTGTGGTTGGTTTGATGGAGGAGCTTGCTGTTGAGGCTTATTTTATAGAGTCGGGTTCAAGGCAGATTGGTAGGTAGATGAACTATTTTGGTAATAAAGTCGATAGTTATTGGAATTTTGCTACAATGCTTGCACATAAATGACCTTTGATTTTTTCTTCTTCTAAGGGAAACTTTTCTTTTGCCCTTATCCTATAGGCTCTCCACTTTTAGCTAGTATCTTACTAGCTCGCATTACTACTTTGATTCTCTCTCCTTCTTTAATAGGTTAGAAAAGTCCTTGTAAGAACTTCTTCCATCAGGCCAATATAGGGAGTTCCTAATGTCCCTAGGAAGTATGAACAAGTCTCAGAACTTGTCATTGGTAGTTAAACATTAGAAGCAAATTTCTGCCACTTATTCCTTAAAGGTTTCTTTCTCCTTTTGCTGCATAATTTGTAGTTGCTCCTTGGTCGAGGTGATATCAAGGATAAAACAATAATGCTTGAAAAAAGAATCCACTAATTCTCCTCATTTGTTAACCTTGGAGTGGTTTAACATTATGTACCATTGCACCACTGATCCAGTAAGGCTTTTATGGAAAAAGTTCAGTAATATCTTTTCATCATCCTTCGCTATTGCCATCTTAGTGCAAAGGACCTTAAATGGCATTGGGGGTTAGTGCTTCCATTGTACTTTTTAAACTTTGGAACCTTGAAGTCATTCTGGATGCAGACATTAGGGGTTAACCTTAGCTCATTCACACTGGTATTTCCATATGAATTTATCCCCTGAAGGATCCGCATCTTTCCTTCCAACACTTTGACTTATTCTAAAAGCTTTTTCTCTTTTTCCAATTCCTTGAGCCTTGAGGGAGGAATGACAGGGCATAAGTGATCATTAACATTTATACACGGTTGACTAGTCGTTATACTCCCCTCATCACCTGGAAAATTAATGACTAGTGGTGATGCTGGGATAGTGCTAGCAATCCCTAGCATTGTTGATGTTTGGCTGAAGAGGAAAGACTCTTTCTATGGTTGAACTCTCTTTACTCTTCATACTATCAGTCACCAAGTTCATAAGTCATGATATTTTTTCTTGAAACTAATCCATACAACTCTCCATCCTTCACATATTCTTAGTATTTGATGACTTAATTGACATAGCGCTAGTCCTTGTGTATATTCTTAATTGACATCATAGGTGCAATGATGTGGATTTTTTCCTATCAAAATAAGACAAACAAACAACTGTTTAGCTTTAACACAAATTTTATTATTACCATTATAAGTTTTGTTGTCATTTATTAAACCCTTTGACATTAAAGATTTCATACTCACCCATGCTCTTATTGAGAGTTTAATATTCCACAAAAAAGAACATTGTTAACAATATCCCAAGGAGTTACACATTACATGGGTATAGTTTGTTTTGAAGATTTTGCATATAAATGAGTGAACGAGAGACCCAGACCCCAACCATAAATGGATCGTCTCGACAGTCAAGCCATAACCAATACACATGTCCACCCATGTTTTTATTGAAAGTATAATACTCTACAAAGAAAAACATGGTTAATAATGTCCCATGGAGACTTAAATTCATCACATAGGTATTGTTTAATTATACTTAAATGGGTGACAAAAATGGCATAATTTCCATTCATAAATTAATTGTTTGACAAAAATTTTCATAATCAAATACACTTATCCAAATAATCAATGAGTTCTTTACAAATACCTTAAAAAGCTAACAAATCAGGAGGGGACCCTAGTACTATAGTAGCTTCTGCTTGACAAAGCTTTGTAACAAATTCTGGTAGCCTGCCCTGAACTTCCCTCCGTGCCTCTTCGTAAGCATCCAAGAGTCGCAAGGCCATGTCATAGAGGTAATGGTCATAATTTCTCCACTCAGCCTCCAAATACCTTTTTTCATTTAGATCAGCCATGATTTTTGTTGATGGTGATTCGAGCATGTTGAGAACAATTCATTCATATTAGTCAATTGGGAGTCCTTTGCTATTATGCTCACCAGAATTTTTCTTAATATTGTATTAATTGAACATTCCTTGGTAAGCAAGTCATCTTCTAACCTTAGTTTCTTCTTCATCTTAAATTCATTCTTTTCTAAATGCTTTACTGTCTTCCAGGATTTTTCAATATCCAGAAGCCAGAGATCCCTAAACTTCTGTAACTTACTATTTTGTTCATCCTGATTAGCTTGCATTGCCCTTTCAAGCTCCTTCACTTGTTGTTCTAATTTTCTGTTCTTTTGGGCCATGTCTAGCTTCCCTTTCTTAACCATTTCCAAACTAGCTTCCAAGGTTCACAACCTGACTTCTAATCTTTGTTCTTTATTTGTTGCTGTAGGTAACTTTTGTTAAACTAGGATAAGCTTGTTCCTTCTGTTTATCAGTTCCTAGTACTCATCGATTCTTGCCATAATTCATTTTCCTAGGTTGCCTTCCTAAAATCATCTTGTCATCCCAATCCTTCTTGACCTCTTGGATTAGACTTTTATTTCCTTCTTGTTGATAGTACAAATTGAACCCGTCTATTGATTTATGAGATGGTATCCCTTGAAAAAAGGTTAATTGTTTGAGTGCTACCATAGGAGTATTGGAAATGCATCCTCTAGCACCCAATAACGGGACAAAAAGGAAGTTACCTTAACTATAAAGCACTTCATTCTGGTTCTACTGCGGCCATTTCCATAGGGTTTAGTCCCTCCTTACCTCACTGAACATCTACACCCACTCTAAGATATTCCAACTTTCAATATTTATCACACCAAAGAATTCAAATGGTCTTAATTCTGGTGTTCTAGAATATTGTAATTTCCCAAAGAGATGTGTAGCCATCCAGACATATAACATTGGTAAACAACATTTAATTTTCCCTCCTTGATTCTCATGGGAAAAATTATGAGTGAGGAAAGTCTCTACCAAAATAGTAGATACTGGGTTGACAAAATAGTGTTTTAGCTACGCCACCTCTATTTCTTACCTAAGCTTCGTACAAACCCGGGTATAGGGTCCAAATGTGTATGCAAGGGTTGTGTATAGTTCACAGTGTATGTGAAGAGCATACGAACTTTGGTCCTAATGATTACCCAAAAAGAAACCTAAAACAACAGAAGGAAGTAATTATTTGTCATCTACCATAGGGTGTAAACAATATATTGCAGTTATCATTATCTACCCTAGGGTTTAAAGAGTTCATGCCATATGAAAAACAAGTAAACAAACACACCCATAACTGTAGTAAAACATTTAGGTATAGTAGTTAAAACATATATTTACAACATGTTGAAGTAAATAAATAACAATTAAAACAACAAAAATGGAGGGGGTAATCATCTCACACAAAGCACAAACAACCCCTTAAGGGTTTGACTCTCTAACTGTCCCTAGTGGAGTCACCAAATTGTCACAAAGTAATGGCCCAAAAAAGGGACAAAGAAAACATTGAGAAAAAGGAGTTCCTACTAATTAATTTAGTAAGATAATTGGAATCCCAAAAAAATATATACTAACCCTTGGAACTAGAAGAAGAGTTTGGAAGTTTGATTACGCACAGAGAAGGTGTTAAGTACCCCACAATATCCACCTTAAAGATTGTTACCCTAGATCGTTTATGCTTAATTTTAATATAATATAATTACCTCCTTTTAATAATACAATGAAAAAAGATAAAGGCTCAAAGAACTAGACATGTCTAAGTAAGTGCCTACGTACCTCAAAGGAGATCAAGATCCATATAGTTCAAGAATAATTAGAGAATTTGATTACGTGGGATGTGTGATCCCTCCCCTAGAGTGAATTTCAGACAATTTGGGAGAATAGACTTCCACTTATAGTCCAAGAAAGCAAGTTAGTGGGAGAGTATAGAACTCTACTTACAATGTAAGGAAATAAGACAATGTGAGAGTATACAACTCTACTCATAGTCATAGAATAATAGGTTAGTGTGGGAGAATGAACCTTCACTCATAGCCTAAGGAAGTAAAACAGTGTGGGATAATTGACCTCCACTCACAGTCTAAGGAAATAGGATCGTGTGGGAGAATAGACTTCCAATCACAGCCTATGAAATCTGTAGTGATCCTTTAAATCACTTTTAAAATAATGAAACAAAATGGTCCCTAAAATTATTTGAGAAAAATTATGTTCTTTGTTAGGACCATTAAGGCCTATTTATCGAAGTAGAATCGAATTTCGAAGTAGGTCTTTGGAACCTAGATTAATTTAAGGATGGACCATCAAAGTCCTAAAATGTTCTTTTACATGTTTAATTGATAATGCATTTTCACTTAAGGTTTAAAGTGACAATTCCAAAATTGAAATTTAAAAGGTATGAGATTAAAAACAAGTAGATAGTGTATGTGTCTAGAAGAAAATACAAAATAAAACAAGAATAATAAAAAAATCATATAATCCACACATCGGTAAACATATCATTTAGAGATTGAGAGATAAAATTCGTTTGTAGGTTCCACAACGCCCACAGCCTCTCCTAAACCCCTTTAGGTTCCTAATTACCATTTTTGGATAACAAAGCACCCTCGATCCCAAATCACAAAACTGTCATAACAAATTTCAAGAGGCATAAATAATCAAGAATAAAATATAAGAATAAAATGTAATATGAAGCCTTGATTGGATTAATTTTGTCATTAAATTAAAAGTTCACTTAACTATTAATTAAGTAAAAGGATGTCCAGCATTAGCAAGCAAATATGGCAACAGTGGCTATGAAAAGGGAAGAAAACTGAGATTTTCATAACATTTTAAATTAAAACCAAAGCAATTCCCCCAAAATTTACAAGCTTTACACAGAGATCGAATCCAAAGTGCTTAGGGATCAACATTGAAAATTGATTTATGCCAATAGAGTCAAATTCAAAATACATATTGTATGATCTGTATTGTTTGAATTGAAAGAATTTTAAAGAGTCAAATAAAACAAATATTGGTCAAAGTTGAAACCAATTTCATTCAAAAAATTAAATCAACTTAGTGTCAACTCCTACTAGGGTTTTCATGTAATATGAAATTGAAACATAATCAAAATGGCAAACATCCAGCGAGAGCACTAAGCAAAAAAGACTGCAACTCAGACAAAAATTGACCTCTTCTCATCAAGGGTAAAATTATCCTATTAATTGTGCCAAAATAGAATAGCCATGGAAATAAAAGCAGGTGTTTGAAGTTATTTATGACAGAAAGGATGCGAGAATACGAAACAAGACATTAAACTTCTACCTATGAAGTTAAACAAAGAATCCAAAAAGTCAAACAGAATTGCTAAACAAATTAAAATAAATTCCCTGAAACAAACTAACCCAAACTTTTAAGAAATTTCATTGAAGTCCATCTCCAATAAAATTCAGAATAATGCCCAAAAGTTAAATATATGAAAGAAACTTTCTCAAAACTCCATTGAAGCCATAATTCAAAGCAATGGTTATCTTGTACAACAGGGGGACGAGCTTACCTTTCTATGGTTTCAGAAAATGCAAAGCTTATCCTTTATGGTGTCTCCTCAACTCAGCCCTTCTTGGAATGCTCCTTGAATACCCAAATGTCCTTTGAATACTCGAATCTCTCCAAAAGCTCCTTGATCTGAAATTCTTCAAATTCCCCCCAAAATGCTCATATAATTTTCCCTTGATCTTTTAGAATCTTGTCTAATCTTTGGTCTCTAAACTCATCTCCTTAACGTCTTCTTATAGCTATCCAAAGAATCAAATCCCTCCCCGAAGACGTTAAAAATGAAGCAAAAATGGCAAATGAACTTGGGGTTTCCTTTTGGACGATGAAGGAAGAAGATTTGCTGAAGATTGAGGAGAAAATGAGAGAGATTAGCACCATGATTCAGAGGAGAATAGGCATGGGAGAGGGTGGTCGACAGCTGTGACCTAGAACCAATGAATGAGTAGTGGTGAGGGTGAGTTTAAGAGAAATGGGTCGGGCATGTTAAGAGAAGACATGTTGGGTTACTTGAACTAGGTCGTTGGCTAGGGATCTTGCGCTAGACCAATTTAAGGGGCTGATGGCTAGGAAACTGGGTTTTGAACAAAAATAAAAAGTAAGAAAAAGGCTTAAAGGAATTGGACTGAGTTAGATTGTATGAGAAAGAGCAGTGGACCAAAATGCATTTATTTGTATTTCATTTAACTTATTTTTGTTTCCTTTGCGTTTGGTATTTTGTATTTCATTTTTTTTGTAAAATTAAAAAAAGAATAGAAATTGTTTTTCAATTGTTTTTATATTATCTATTTTATTTTAATTTTATTCCTTATTACTTTTCAATTTTTTATTTTCTTAATTTTTTGTATTTGTATTTATTTTTTAAAAGAAGTGAACAAAATATGGTGTTTACATTGGTTTTAGGTAATTATTGGATGTTATACTTCCATGCAGAGATTGAAATTGGAAAGCATTTACTGATCTGTCACAACATTCCATCATCATTTGAATCGAGGGAACTATTCATAATCATACTAAATTCCTTAGTGGAAAGAGATGGTTTTTAAGATAATTTCATTCGAAAACCCTTTATAATTTAATTCCTTCAAGTAAACATTAATATTTAGAATCTTCTAAATATTTAAAACAGCGTGATCATTTAATTTAGAATACTGTGTCATAATATTTAACCAAGACAGAGTACGTTTCACATCGTATACAAATACCTAGAACTAACGGGAGTCTTTATGGTAAATGAATATTTTGACCGAATAACCTTACATCCGATAAGATCATTCAGGACAGACTAGGACTCTGTATATGATACTCAAATGCAAGACATAGTAATTTCTGTATTGGATGCTAATGTTCTAACATAATAAAACTGTGTCAACTTCTAATAATCAAGACAAAATAATTTCTGTATAAGATACTAACATGCAAGACAGAGTAGTAGGAAAGACTCCGAGTCAAATTCAATTATTCTGGACAAATTAAAAATTTTGTGACCAATTCTATTATTCAAACTAGGATAAGGTACTTTATCCGATACCTTAGTATAAAATATGCTTCATGACACATAGTATCCATGATAGAGTACAAGACTTTGTATCTAAAATATAATAGTCAAATTATATGTGCATATATAAAATGTATAAAGTGTATCCTCTTTCATTTAATCAGAGTAATAGCATATGCTTAAGTAACTAAGACTTTAATGACAATTATTTTATATGCTATAAAAATGCTAAAATTTTAATAAGATAAATTCACATATAATGGCCTAATGAGCTGGTAAGATAATAGTATTTCATTAAGATAGTTAACCATAAAAGTCAGGAAAATCACTAACCAAATGGGAGATTAAATACTCCCAAGCAAAGATTTATCCCCTACTTTCCTAGCTCACCAATCTCATTCAATTGTAGCCCTTGAAGAGTTTAATACCATAATCCAAAACTGCCTTTTCTTACTTAAGTTAAGCCAGATTTTTGTTTCTTACCTAGGTGGCATTAAGTCTCCAAAACAGAAGTAGAATGGCTTCCACCACCATAAGTATAAACTTTTCTCTTTTTTTTTTTCTACTAGGAGAATGGCACCAGCTCAGCTTCCACTTGTACCTACTCGGCTCCACCATATTACTTACACTTGCAGCAAACTTGTAGCATTTCTTTCAGCAAGCATTCATGGTGATACAACTAAGAGATGACGAAGATTGAGCCATAAAAACGAAAGGAAAAAATTACTAGAAGCCTAAATGATATCAACGTTCATGGAAGGAGTAGAAAATGCTGAAAAATTTGGACAATTTTTTGGCAAGAATCCCTACACCAAAACACCGAGCAATAGTGTTGCTATTCTCTCCCAAACCAGGCAATTTTGGGGGGAAAAGGGAGTTTGACTCCTCACATCAAATGGCCAAGAAAATAGCCTCTCCTGTGATGCTACCAAGAGGCTCCACATGGAGGCCTAAAGTACACAGCTTTATTTCACCCACTTGCAAAAATTAATTAATTTTTTCTAGTACTTAACTAAATTGATGTATATAGTATTTCCATTTCATTTCATTTTTATCATTTTCATATCTTTTTTTTTCAAGATTTATTATTCTATTTAAGGGCATTTCTCCTTAGTCCTAAGTTTTACGAGAGTAAAAAAAAATTTGGGTTCATTATGGTCAAACTTTATATCAGAACATTACAAGTGGGAACAATTTGAGCACTGGGAGGCCTGTGTGGAAGAGCAGTTGCACTTGATCAGGCAACTAATCCTTCAAGTTAATCCTTTTGTCCCTCTCCCTCCCCCTGATCCCCAATCCCCAATCCCCTCTTGCTAATGCCATTGACTCTAAGCTTGAGTTAGATAGTCATGATTGATGTATTGAAGCTTTTACTTTTTTACATTACATTACATTTGTTTTAATTTTTTACATTTTTGCATTACATTTGATATAATTCATATACATTTGATCATATTTTCTTAATTTGTTTATGTTGTAAATTTAAATTATATTTTAATGTTGATAGGGTCATGTATAAAAAAAGTAATAAAAAATTTAAATTGATTATAAATAAGATTATTAATAATTAATTAAATTATAAATTATATAATTTTATTATATTTGTATATTTATGAATGTAATTTATATTATATATATAATTAATTTTATTTAAATTATATTTATATCAAATTAAATTTATAATTTATTTGCATATTTCAATTATTTAGATTAATAATAATTAATTTATATATTTATACTTATTAATTTTTATTTAAATTTATTTAATAATTTTTTCTGTTTGGTGTCTCACAGCTTTTATCCATGAGAACATTACAATATTGTTTTTGTTTTTATCATTTCTAATTTTTCACGGTTCCTTTCCATAAGATATTTTAATAGATTTTTTCACCACCTCATTCCTTGGGAATGCGTCACAGAAAAAAATTTGGGAATCCCTCTCATGATTTCATCTGTTTTTTTCTCTCGGATTTCATACAAAATTCTCATGGATTATTGAAGTGAGAAATTGTCTCATGATTTTATTTTCCGTGAGAGTCATTCCTAAACCATCATGGCCAAAAATTAGTGAGAAAGTCAGTGAGAAACTTTATTTCTCATGGATTGTTTGCCTTTTCTCATGGATTTCTTCCTTGAAAATTTGTGTGTTTTCTTGTTGTGAGATTCAAATCACATGCTGGAAGCATGGATCAAAGGAGAAATGCAACCTACAACAGCTAGCTTTAGAAGACTATAAAAAGAAGAAATAAGAAGTCCCAAGATATACATTGAAGCTACGCATTCATCCCTGTGAGAAATACCTTTTGAGTCATTTCTAGTTTATTATTCCCTATTAGTTATTATAAAAGAAAGGAAAAAGTATTATTTTGGTCCCCCATGTTTACACTCTGTTTCATTTTTGTCCCTCATGTTGGGTTTATTTTATTTTTGTCCCTAACATTTTAAAAGTACACCAACTTAGTGTCGGGAGATATCATCATTATATATAATAACGATTTTCACTGATATGGCATACAGGCTAGAAGAAATTGGACACGTAGCAGTTGACGTGGCATGCTGACTCATCAGCCACGTCATTTGTCATTTTTCATTTTTTCTCTTCTAAATGTCATTTATTTTTAAACTGTGTCCTCATTTTCCTCCCCCAGTTCAGGTTTGAAAAACTAAATCTAGATGTAAAAGAAATCTATAGAGGAAATCGACTTTGATAAGCTGATGATGTAAGGTATATATATATATATATATATATATATACTCCTTTGTTCCAGGTGTGAAAAACAGAGCATAATAGCTCCATGTCGTGTACAAAAAATTGCTAAGCTTACTCTATCCTCCAAAGCTCCTAGGTCGGTAAAATCTATGAATTAAGATGGTCACTACTGTTGTGCATCACCAACAAATAGTGTTACTTAAATACTACCCCTATTCCATATTCCCTCTAACTATCATTGTCTCCCATTAATGATTCTTCCTCATTCTCTCTTCTTTGAAAAAAGCTCTAAAAAACAAATAACTGATCCAAACCTTAGTGAGATTTTCTCTGATCCTGTAAGGACTCAAACAGTAATCTATCCTACCATTCCTTCATCCACTGTAACCCTTACTTTCCTCTCTGGGTAGGATTCCTTTCTTTTTTCCACTGAATGAATCATTATATATATATATATTATTTTTAAATTCTGACAAAGCAATTTGTTTTAATTTGTCATCTTCTAAATTGATGCTAGAGTCCCATATTCTTTTGTTTAGCAAGGATCATGTGTTTCAAGATTTAAAGTAACTTTGCTCTTTCAAAACTTTCTATTCATTTCTAATATTGGCATTCTTCTGTTATTAACTTTGATTCTTCGTTCATTTAATGAATAGGGCTGAGTGTTTTCTTTGCCTTGAGAATTTGGGATAAAAGAGAATGATGAAGATCAAAATTTAACTAAGATTTTTAATACTTCAAATAAGAAAAATTCACGCTTCATGAATCTAAACATTTGTTTGTTTGCTATTTAAGCACAACAGAATCTATGAATTAAGATCCACCCATAAAAAATAATTAGACCAAAAATTTCAAAAAGAAAATAAATACATTAAGAAGAAGAGTGCAAACTAAGCTAACTTGTTCTCCAAAGCTCCTGACTTAAATGGTGGCTTGTTAGAGCTCTAGGTGAGAGAAAGTAAAGAGTGCAAGCAAAGTGTGTTCCCTATTTGTGAGAGCCTATGAGCACGAGGTGAAGAAAGACTGCATCGATATAAGCGAAGCACTAACGGGGTGGAGGCACATTGTAAAAATGAATGACGTTTAAAAGAGAAAAAATGACAAATGATGTGGTTGTCGAGTCAACATGCCACGTTAGAACCAATATGCCATGTCAACTAGCATGTGTCTAATTTCTTCTAGCATGTATGCCACATCAATAAAAATCATTAGTATATTTAAAGGTGTTACCTCCTGGGACTAAGTTGGTGCACTTTTGAAACATTAGGAACAAAAATGAAACAGAGTACAAATGTAAGGGGCTAAAACACTAATTTTGCTTAAAAGAAAAATCCAGAGAGTTAGTGAGCACAAAAAGGCATAACCCATCTATTCTTCAAGAAAGTCTTTCCTTTCATCTCTAATTTTTTTATTGATATTGTAGTTGGTGGTGACCTTGGAAACCATCTTGTTTGTGGTGAGCAGTGAAATCCTTTGTTTTTGGTGAATAAGAAAAACCAGGGTTGTAAGGAGTTGTTGAATAGTGGAGAAAAATCCCTTGAGAGTCAAGGGGACTGGACATAAGTCTCACATTGAGGTTAAAATGGTATAAATCACTGTGTTCCTCCCCATCACCTTTCTATTCTTTAAGTTTTTATTTTTGATTATGAAACTGACTAGTTTTTAGGTACCTTAAACTTTTCAAGCACCTTAAAAGTTTTCAAGGAGCTCTTCAATAAAATTTTTAAAATGTGTGTTAGAGTTAGTTTCATTTCTATTTTACAAGAAAATCCAAAAAGATTTAAAATTTTATAGATTATACCAATTTACCCCTCCCTTCATAATCATGTTGTTTAACTTTCAGTATTAAATGTTAATATAGAAAATTCTAGGAATTACTTGAAGGATGAAAAATCTAGATAATATCTAGAACTTGTAATAAATGGAGAAACTAGGTGGTTGTTAGGAGTTACATTAATTAGAGAAACTAGAAGTCTCCGCTTTGAGTTCTATAAATAGGGGAGAGTTCATTCCTATTGTTATATTAAGCCTACAAGTGAAAAAAAAAAAACCATATGAGCATTTCCAACAATTTTCTTCTCTCCCTAAAAACCAGTAGTGGTATATGAGACTGGTTGTCCAGCAAGCCACGCCATTTTCCTATCAAATTAGCTGCCATATAGTCGAAATCCTGTTTAACTAGACACCCAAAAATTGCAACTCTTTAATTTTTTAAGCCTAAAATCTTTCGACCTGAATACCATTTTGTCAGCACATCTCAACTCCTATGGCCTCCACATCATCTCCTAATTTATATAATTTTAATTTAAATAATAAAATTAACAGGAAGCAAGAAAACCAGAAATTGTATAGTAGCATTGTGGTTGATTTTCGTGCTACCAAAGTAAAACTCTAGTGTGAAAATGACGATGGTCAAAACTTCATAATTAGATATAAATTACTAGAAATGTTACTTCCACATTCTTCAATCCACACTCCATCCACACCTTTATTTTTTATTCATAGTTGGGCTTATGTAGCTGCCAAGTCAGCAATGTTTCTTCACTTTCAAACACTCTTTCCCGCTCATATGCCCTAATTTCCCTCCCACAGATGTTCACTTTTAGACACTCCTTCCTGCTCAGTCCCTCCACCTTCGTGCACCTCTTCCCTCGGTTCATGGTTGTCTTCAGTCCTTCCACCTTTGTGCAACTCATCCCTCTGTTCACAGTTGTTTTAGTTGTGAGGGTTAATTTAGTTGTGAATTTTTGTAAAAAAAGTAATTTATAATTTTGGTTGTGAGATGTGCCTTTTGAAAGTTATCCTTGCTTATTACTTAGATTCAACATTGTGTTCAATTCTTTATTTTGATTAATGTGTTAGTAAATTGGCCTATGTTAGTGTTATGCTTTTTGATTGGCTATAAATTTGCTCAGTCTCAATCATTTGTTTTTATTCTGTCATGTGTTATGCTTTTTTTTTTCCCAAGTTTTCACTTGTAATTTTTTGATTAGTTGCATGTGATGCAATAGGTTGTGTGTTTGAGACTAAGAGTAAGCTCTTATTTGGCAGAGCAAGTGCAGAGATCAAACTGGTTGAAGGATACTCTGCAGGGAATGTCACAGGCTTTCATGTATTATCTTGCTATCTAGTTTTTTCAGTTAACTAATATAAGTTTTTAACTGAAGTGAACAGTAATTTAAATTTTTTGTTTGAAATTTTCCTGGCTGAATGTTCATAATTTAGATTATTTTGATTGATGAAATCATTTGAATGTTGATAATCATTTATGAAAAATCTCTCCATGTTGAAATGGATGGGGTTGTGTTGCCATGGTTAGAGTGGGAGATTAGTAATGAAGCTTCTCCTACTACAAGCCTTACTAAGACAGAGATACTAGCTACTCCAAAAACTGTAAGTTCCACTTTGGTTATCATTGAACTGTCATTTTTTTTCATTTTAAAAAAGTGTTTGAGCTTAAATTATTTAGCTTACCAATGGATGTTGTTTAAGCTAGATCAATGCATTTTAAATAATGGCATCACAGGCATGCATGTTATGTGTTAATTAACATGGTCATTTAGGTGTCCAGCACACCAACATCCTAAAATCTGGACATTTACACTTGCTCATGACCTTACATTTGTTGCATCTTCTATTATGTTGTTTAGGATTAATATTTCCACTTTCCTCCTCCATGTGACTCAAATTATTGAAATTCAAGTGATAGGAGACCGCTAAGCCAGTCATTCCCAACTGAATATAAAGGATTGAAGTATGATATAAATGACTACCTCAAACTCAAAAACAATGAAGATTATCTAGTTGAGAGATGGAAGCAACAACAGAGAATTAATTCAGGCAGACTGTTGTTGTGTAATCTTGATTTCTATGTATAGAGAATTTGTCCTTGGCATTCCTTGTGAATCACTTTCTTATTTTGATTATGCATTGTTTTACAATAACTGAAGATCCACTACTTGTGATGTTTGTCATTCACAACAAATGCTGGAAATTATTATCAGATGCCAAATAATTGGTAAATGTCTTACAATATGTATTACTAATTATAGCAATAAGAAAAAGCTTGCATTAGAATATTGTTATTACAAATTGTTAGACCAATTCCAATCACTTCTATAAGGATATACATTGGCCTAATTTTCTAACTGAGACAGAATTAGTACATTTTAGCCTATCAGCCAGAATCCTAGTATATTTATCTTTCTTACTTTCTTTTTTGGCTAATATTTTTTACTACATCCTTGTTCCTGTCATTATATTTCAAGACAATGTATAATTCCATAGCTGAGACAAGACAGCTTTAGCATATGGCATAGGAGGATATAATTATTTAATGGTCAAGTTGGAGTTTTGTTGGATGCATGTATAGTAGGAAAAGTTAATTGATCAAAGTTTTGATACCTTATAATGTGGGGATTTTATTTAAATGTTAGACTGGACCAAGCTTTTTCCATTAGCCCTTTTTTATACCTTATAATAAATGTGAGGAGAAAATATGGCATTTGAGTTAGCCAATCAATGTTTTGACTAGCTATTGCACCATTAGTTTATGATATTTTATGGTTTTAATTTGTTTGTTTGACTTTTCATTGTATATAACCAAATAGAGTTATTGAACTGTATTATATAAATGATCATTGCTATGAATTATCACATTCACATGCTATACCTTTGTGTCTGTTGGATTTTTAATAACTGTGACTTTGACTTTGTCAAATTGAAACATCTACTCTGTATAGTTTCAATATATACACATATAAATAAGTATAAATTTGCAAATATGTTGGGGCACAGGAGATTTGGGGTTTAGAAACAAGTTGATTTTGTATTTTGTTTTGGTTTGCCCTTAGTTTAATATTAATGATTAGTTTCTTTCAGTTTTACTTGGAAAGAATTATAGTATTAAAGTCTAGTGTCAATTTGTTACTTTATCTTTTGTAGTAATACTATTAAATGCTTAGATGCTAGACAGGGAGCTTTCTCACTATAATTTTCATGAATGTTTCTTACAAAAAATGGAACAAAACAAAAAGGAAGCAAAATAACTGGACTGAAGGTTTTAGAGTTAATAACAAGTTTCATCTTAAAAATAGAGACTAGATAAATTTTCAAAAATAAAAGGCTTGGTACTCTGTTTAACATCATGTGTCTTAAATTGAGCTATAACTTACAAGATAGCAAACAAACTACTATCATCAAGATTTCATTCCACCTACTTCATTGAGTGTTGATTTGAGTGTTACAATGCAGCTTAGAGAAACAAGGTCTCCAATTATAATTTACAATAATTTGCTCTTATCTGAATAGACCTTGTTGCAGAAGCACTACATGGTATCCATAAATGAGTATAATAATGCTTGGCCAATCCATACATAAGAAACAAAAACATACATATTCTGCAGCGACAGTTTTCAACAACCATTCCAAACCCCTTCAATAAATGGGCACTGCATTGCTTGCTATTTCATACTTTCTAATCATTTTGAAATATAAAATCAAATTTTTATCTAAGAGAAGCAAAACCAATTCCAATCTTGTAAACTTGAAAGAGAAAATGGGCCATTTGTTTAAACTGCATGGCACCCCCACTATCTAAAGGGTGTCCAGCAAATGGCGCCGGCAGAGGCGTTGAAAACGTTGGCTACAGAGGAGTCGACAACGGTGGCGTTGAAAGTCAGTACAGGAGGAAAGCTGAAATTATAGACGGCGCCGTCGGTCTTCGAAGAAGGAAACCATATCGAAAGTTATCATCAAAGAAAGAGGGGGTCTCTTAGGCTTTCATTTCAAAAACTCAATTCAAATCATCTCTTTTCCTCCTCTGCAACTCGAAACCAATTTCACTCTGCCTCCTACTGTCATCGTGGTCGTGCAAGGTTGGATCGCAGGGCAAGCGGTCAACAAAGCGAGATCGACTGGGGACGGGGAATTTAGGGGAAAATTGGGGGAAGTTTGGCATGAGAGCGAAAGTGAAAGTTGGGAGCAAAAGGGGAGGAAGAGTGAGAGCTGAGGAGCAAAAGTGGTGAGTTTAGGGGAAGACTGAAGTGGTTGCCATGTCAGGACAAAAACTATTAAAATAAAAGGGTGTGGGAGGATGTAGATATTGCAGGTGTGGAAATAACTGGACTGAATCTAATATAGTCCATGTTGGGTGGTTTTTTTATATGTACTGTATCAATTAAGATGAAATCTAATATTTTACATTTAATGTGTTTGAATAATTGAATTTGCTTATTATTGATTATAAAAAAAACTTTTAAAAATTATTCAATGTGTTTTTGTTTCTTATTTTACATCAATAATACTAAGAGATAATAAATAAATTAATGAATTATTTAAGTTTCACTATCTTTTAATTTTTTTCAAAAAATGTATTTTGGACATATAAATGATTTAACTAAGGTTAAATTCAAAATTAGGTTAAGTTTTACTATTTTTTTAATTTTAAAAAAATGCATATATATTTGTATAATAAAAAGAATAATTGTATAATTAATGCACTTTACTCTAAAAAAGCATACAAGTGTCCTTGATGATAGTGAAATTATATTTTTTCTACGGTGGGTGATGTGCTACTCATAGAGTAACAATAATTTAAAAGTAGTTTTTTATTTTTTATTCTTTTATAATTTTTATTGTAAAGAACAATTTAAAAAAATAAAAAATTCATAATGCAAGTATTAAAAAATAAATAAATAACAGAATAAAAAATAAAAAAAAGTAAAAAAAATTCTTTTATTCTTTTATTTTTTAAAATTTTAAATTATTTCTTAAAATAAAAATTATAAAACAAATAAACAAATAAATTAATTAAAAAAATGCTACTCGGTTAGAAAGGCTCGAAAAGTAAGATCCTTCCTCGTGAAATTGGACATAAACAGATACAAAAATTATAACAAAATGTATTTTTTAGGATTTTCCCTTAAAAGCATACAATAAAAAGGTTGACAAGGGACTTTTCCAAATGTCCTTCCCTGGGTTTGGTGAGTATTGTCTCTTGTGTCAGTCTATCATTCTTGGCGTTATTTTATTGACAGGCTCTCCCAATCTTTTCACACTAGGTATACATATGTAATTGTTAAAAAAAAGAGCCCAAATACCCAAGAAGGAGTGGTTGAATTGGGTATAGAAATTTTAGAAACTTTTCAAGATAATAATCCTTTTCACAAAACTGGAACAACTCAGTTTGCAAATATTATGAAAGCTTAGTTTAACAGAGATATAAAATCAAGTTCAAAACTTAAAAGAGTTTAAGGAAGGAGAAAAAATAACACCATAATATATAGTGGTTCGGATCTATAAACTAGATCCTACATCCACTCCCCAAGCACAAAGAAAGGGTATTTCACTAAAAGTGGATAATCACAGGAATACAGGTTCAAGCCACAAGCTTTTTACAATCACCACGGATTAACCTAAGCCACTGAGTTTTTCTACCCAAGAACCCAATAAAACTTCACAAAACGGGAAGGCAATCACAGCCTTTACAAACCTTATATCTAAGGAAAGCAATCACAGCTTTGACAAACCCAAACCATTAGATTTTTCTACCAAGAATCTAGTAAACTTCTCACAAGTAAGAGCAAAAGCTCACAAAGAGCTTTTCAAAATAACTCTCTAAGAGAAGAGTGGATATTCCAAAGATAGCGCAAGAAGAGTTATAGAAGATGATGAATAGTATGCAAGATTAAAGTGTTCTTCTTCTCTTTTTTTCAAAGCTTGTAAAATAGTCTTCTTATAATCTTTGAGAGATATGAACGTTGGAGAGCTTCTGACATTGTACTGAGTAGTGTGCAACGTTCACTTTTGAGATATGTTCTTGATGTAGCCGTTGGTTTTGTCTTTTAGTAAGCTTTGGCTAAACGAGCAGGATGCTTTGTTGATTCTTCCTGATCATTTGACTTATATGATATTTCTCCACTTCAAATATTCTGAAAAGGCACTTTATGAGTCAACGTGCAATCTACTTTTTCATATTGCTTTTCCAACTTTTCTGCACAACACAAAGCTCAAGAAAAAGTGGTTGTACTTTCACAAATCTCAAGAATAACTTTTTGTCCTTTAAATCTTTCATAATGATTACATTGAAAAAATGTAAAAGATTTACTTATTCAAACAAGCAACCTATTTCAAAATTTAAATTATATTTTAATCAAAATAATTAAACATCATCAAAATACAAAAATTAATATTTTAAATCCTTGAGCAACAATCTCCCCCTTTTTGATGATGGCAATAATTTTGATAGAAGATATATCAATTCAAATCATAAGCAGAATATTCAGATAAGGTAATATAAGTTTAGTGTTAAGAGAGAAAGCTCTCCCTGAACTAATGCACACTTTGTCTCTGATAGTAGATTGATCATTTGGTTTGTGAGCTTGATCATTTGAAATCTGTCTATAACATAGGAGAAGATTTCTTCCAAATTATACAAGATGACGAATATAAAGATAATTTCTCCCCCTTTGATAGATAAAATTGATATAATTTAACAGGGATTTAATAACAGAGTAACTTCTCCCCCTTTGACATCATCAAAAAGAGTTAATCTAGCATCAAGAGAGTTAAGCTCAAAAGCATAATAGCAACCATATTAACCCAAACAAAAGTTCCAATAGAAGCATTCAGATATAAGGCAATGAATCATAATCAAAAGTATGTGATAATTCACACAGAGGTTGCCAATCATGTAGCAAAGTTAATCCAAGTATTGCAAAAGATAGGTGAACGCAAAAGAAAGAAACTAATGCTGTGAAGTAGGGAATTCATAGAGAGATTGGTATTGTAGCAGTAAAAGAAGGAGAAATAGGGTTCTTCAGAGCTTTAAACTTTAATTCAAGCCATGTTTTGAGTTCCAGCAATTCAGATTGGCTCTTCTTAAAAGATTCAGAGACTTCCTTCTTGAAGCTAGCTAAATCTTTGCTGATAGAGTTCAGTTTCTTTGGAAGATCATCATTCTGCTTTGCTTTTTTAGTGATTCATCTGAACTTGAGTCTTCTTCTTCAAACCATGAGGAGGAGGAATTAGTTCTCATCATTGCTGCTTTTCTTTCCTTTTTTTCCTTCCTTCTAAGATAATTCTCCTTTCGTTTCTGCTTCTGAAGTTCCATGGCAACTCTTGCTTCTTTTCGAGATGTCCTCATAGAGGCAAAAGTTTTAATTCTTCTTCCTCTAGAGGATGCAAAAGATGTAGATGCTTGATGGGCTACATAATCACTTTTCTTGATCCATTGTCCTTGATGAGTCCTTACAAACCCCATACTTGAAAGAAATATTTGTTGTAGGAGCTCTTTTCATTGCAAGTTTCAACAGAAAATTTTTACAAGTTTAAACCAACACTCTTAGCCATGCAGGTAATGATCTTGCCATAAGGCAATTCAGCTCTTTCACTTCCCAAAGTGGTTTTCGTGTGATGAAAAATGGTAAAAGATAAATTAACCTTTATGTTATGAAGGGAGCACTACATATAAAATGTTTCTAGAGTGTTTGCCATATTGGGTTTGCCTATTCTGGGAATTACTAAGTGATTGAAGGAATGTAATAGTACTCTCATATATGGTTCCAGCAACTAGCATCAATAACAGAGGATTTTCCTTTGGTGATTTTAATTAATGGCTTCCTCACAGACATATCCTTGACTTTTTATTTCTTGATGACTAGAATAGTGTTGTATGCCCTCACTAGTACAACCCACAAGAGTTCCAATGGATTCAA
>JASKGM010022375.1:0-21106 GCA_034509205.1 Ceratonia siliqua | reverse complement strand
CTAATCATGTAATGTAATATAGGAAAAAATGAAAATCACAAGCCTTGTATTATAGTATTAAGAAATTTTTAAATAAACTAAATATATAAAATAATATATACATATATGTTAAATACGAGTTTTATCTTCGAAATATTTACATATTAATTTGTGATTGACAAATCTTCTAACTAAATTTTTTGTATTAGTATAAGAATATCTAGGTTCATTTTGGGCAGCACATGAAAGGATTGCTTGCATGCCTACCTTCCACTTTAGTACAAGGGATTAGGCTTTGGAAGAATATTTCTTCCAATTTCTTTCAATTCTATCTCTTCTGGTTGCATTTTCTTGGTCCAAGTCCTAACAAAGGGGACTGAACTGAATACACGATCCAGCTGGATTTGACTATAAAAGTGGTACAATAATAAATCATCTACAAGATGACAATCTAGAAATTAATTCCCAGCAGTGAGTATTACTAGGAGAAGCAAATTGCAGACCTACCAAACACATCAAAATGTAGCAAAGTTGAAAACAATCAAGTTTATGTTATAATTGGGATTGCTGAGCTACCAAAAGAGTTGAGATATAGCTATCAC
The DNA here is from genome assembly GCA_034509205.1 of Ceratonia siliqua. Taxonomy (NCBI): domain Eukaryota; kingdom Viridiplantae; phylum Streptophyta; class Magnoliopsida; order Fabales; family Fabaceae; genus Ceratonia; species Ceratonia siliqua. The sequence goes on along the minus strand of JASKGM010022375.1, from coordinate 20,525 downwards.
GTGATGAACATTCAGCCTGAGTTTTGGTAAGTGAGCAGTCAAATCAGCGAAGGCAAGGGGGCCAACTGGGTATGTTGTTTTGTCAGCAACTTCACTGATTGGACATCACTTGCCACTTGCCATCCCATGATAGAGTAATTGTCCCAATTAAGTTCCCTATTATGGCGGCCATCGTTACTTGTGGGAGTGTTAGGTTAATACTTAATAACCATGGACCCAAGTGTTAGTGTAAATATTCCAATTAATTAAGTGTTGTATATAAAACTCATCAATCTAGCTTTAGTTCGAAATTACGGCCACTCATTCTTGTGAAAAAAAATTAACTCACGGGGACACCGAGCTCCTGGACGACGACAAATATGGGTACTATAAGCACGGAATCTAGTTCCTAGGATCAACGCTCGAGTTTTGGCTAAACCTATTACTCCCAATACTTCCGTTGACAACTAAAATGCAATAAAACTCTGATGTAGTGCAGGAGTGAGTGAGGGGAGTAGGAATATAAACAGATACTTTCTTTAACGTTCCAAAGGTTTAAGCTGGCCATGGCTACTCGAATTCTTTCCTCTCTGCATTCTGTCGCTTCTTCTTCTGCTACCTCTGCTTCCAAACGTTGTTTGGGTAATACCACTTTCTCTCTCCCTTTCAGGATCAACCTCTGCATGTAGTTAACTATGTAAAAATGGGGTGCTTTATGAGAGAAGATTATACTCTTCTTTCTATATGAATTTTATGGGAGAAAACACTAAAATTGCTAGCAGGTTTTGAAGTTTCTTGGTTCCATGAGGGATGATTGATGGAAATGAAACTGAAAGAAATGGAAAATCAAATAAACAGTAATAGAAGTGAAATTTTTTCAAGTGAATATCTCTTCAATGTTTGGGATAATATAACAACCACGCATCTTAACTTTCTAGTTAATTAGAGTTAAATCATTTGTTGAGCATATCTTGGTATATATTATTTCATTGTCTGAACGATTCGATGATTGAATCTTCAGGCCTATTTTGTTGCTGGATCAGAGGTATCAGCGGAATTGACACATCTGCTGCTGTTGAGGAGCCTGTTATACCACCTGTTCAAATAGATCATACTCAGCTTCTCATTGATGGACAATTTGTTGATGCTGTTTCCGGTTAATCTCTTACCTTTATGAACATAAACAGTTACAGTTTCTTTCATAAGAGTACTTTCAATAAATGCTAATTAGTAAATATACAACAAAAATTGATAAAAAGAAATTCCCACTTTTTAGGAAAAACTTTCCCAACCTATGATCCTAGGACAGGAGACATAATTGCCAATGTTGCTGAAGGTGACAGTGAAGATGTGAATCGCGCTGTCTCTGCTGCACGGAAGGCCTTTGATGAGGGACCATGGCCAAAGATGACAGCTTATGTATAATCCTTTTTTTTTATCTAATATTTTTACACATTTTTTCTTTCATAAAATTCAGTTAGGTTCTAATCTCCATGTTCTTCATATACAAGAATTTCAGCCAACTTTATGGTTTTTACCAGGAAAGATCACGTATAATTTTGCGCTTCGCTGATTTACTGGAAAAGCACAATGATGAAGTTGCAGCACTTGAAACATGGGATAATGGGAAGCCTTATGAGCAGGCTGCAAATGTTGAAGTACCTATGGTGATACGTTTGTTTCGATATTATGCGGGTAGGATTATCTTTATGCTCCTGTTTTACGCGGTTATATATAATACTCTATATCAAGGACGTTCTTTGGCTTACTTTCTGTTTTCTTCAGGTTGGGCAGACAAAATTCATGGTCTCACAGTTCCAGCTGATGGACCATACCATGTCCAAACCTTGCATGAACCCATTGGTGTAACAGGGCAAATTATTCCTTGGAATTTCCCTCTTCTTATATATTCATGGAAGGTTGCGCCTGCTTTAGCATGTGGTAATACAGTTGTGCTGAAAACTGCAGAGCAGACACCTCTCTCTGCCCTTTATGTGTCAAAGCTATTTCTTGAGGTAAGCTTACCAGTAAGATTCTTGGCCAGAATGAAGGCCACAAGAAAATTTTCTGCTTCAATCATTATTTGTCACCAATACTAGATCAACTACCTCATCTTATGTCTAAATGAAATTACTGGAATAAAAGAAGTTTGCTCTTCCTGCAAAGAGTACGCAAGTAGATCTTCAGTATTATCATTGTCATAATTACTAACTGGTCGTCTGGTCTTTATGGAAAATGGTTTCCTCAGTTTGAAATAAATCTCGGCATGCAATATCAAAATTCAGTGCAACCGGCAATTACAAGACTGAATTATGCAGGCTAGATAAAAAAATGAGCTACAGGAATGAAAAACTGAATGGCATTTTTTATTATGACTTGGACTTGCGCATGTTTATACAATAATATTTTCAGATGTATTTGAAAAGTACGTTGCTCTTCCTGGTCATAATGCTAAACTCATCCAAATTCAAAAATAGAGAAAAAAAGGACAAGAACAAATAGATTGAGGTTCTGCGTGCTTCTATATGTTTGTGATCATCCTGAGTACTGATGCATTTGACGCTACAGGCTGGACTTCCTCCGGGTGTTCTAAATGTTATCTCTGGCTTTGGTCCTACTGCTGGTGCAGCTCTATGTAGTCATATGAATGTTGACAAGGTACTTCATGTAATTTAAATTTTCGTTGGGGATTTAGGAAGAGATATATGACACTTTTCTTCTACCCATATATTCTTGTCGATAGATAGGACAGGAGTAGTCTTTTTGGGAAATTTTTACGGACGACTTTCAAGGCATCACAAAACATATGACACTTCGTTTTCATGAATAAAGTCTTATGATCTGTGTTTCCTGAACAAGCCATTGAACTGCTTTTTTGACAGACATAATTGAGACTGTTAATATAGAAGCAATGCATATAAACCAGTGCATTTTATGTCTACTATGGCACTAAAAATTGATTAAATTTTGCAGCTTGCTTTTACAGGATCCAGTAGCACTGGTAAGATTGTACTGGGTCTGTCTGCACAAAGCAATCTGAAGCCAGTGACTCTGGAGCTGGGTGGAAAGTCTCCCTTCATTGTGTGCAATGATGCTGACGTCGATGCAGCTGTAGAGGCTGCACACTCTGCTCTGTTCTTTAATCAGGTTTGAAGATCCTTTTCTTATTCACTACAGAAACCAAGTTTGTCAAGTGTTTTACAAAGTATAGCAATATAGGTCAAGCTGTTTTGTGTCTACAGGGCCAATGTTGTTGTGCCGGTTCTCGCACATTTGTACATGAACGCATATATGATGAGTTTGTGGAAAAAGCAAAAGCTCGTGCCTTTAAACGTACTGTTGGAGATCCTTTCAAAAGTGGGGTTGAGCAAGGTCCTCAGGTATCTCTTACCCTCTTCCCTCATTCACCCCATATTAAAACAGAATGTCAATCAAAACGTACTTTGAGTGGTCCAAGTAAAGAGGTAGCTACTAAATTCTTCATGAAATTATGTGTTTCATTACAGAAACCTATAATTTTGCAATTGCTCATATTAAGAGAATTTTTAGACTGATGTTTAGGTCTTCATAAGTATTCTGTTATTATAAATGCTAAGTAATGACATCTCAGAACGTGACAGCATTCACGGTTGAATATTTTTCAGATTGATTCAACGCAATTCGAGAAGATCCTCAAATACATAAGATCAGGCATTGAAGGTGGTGCTACTCTTGAATCTGGTGGTCAAAGAATTGGCTCCAAAGGCTACTACATCCAACCCACTGTTTTCTCAAATGTTCAAGTATTAATCCTCCTATAGATATTTCCATTTCTGCTTAAGTAGCAAGTTAAAGTCTAAAACAGAAGTAAATAAACAAAATGGTTTTGTCATTATATTGACAGGACAACATGTTGATAGCAAAAGACGAGATCTTCGGTCCGGTGCAGGCGATCTTAAAATTCAAGTAAGCTGTAAATCACTAGCCGCAAATGCCACCATAATTGCATTGCATATTATTATTCAATAGTCTTCTCCTCTTGAACCATTATCATTCAACTTTTCAAATAAATGATAGGGATCTTGAGGAGGTAATAAGAAGAGCAAATGCAACTCCCTATGGGCTGGCTGCTGGAGTTTTTACTCAGAATATAGACACTGCCAACACCTTACTTCGTGCATTGCGAGTCGGAACAGTATGGATCAACTGCTATGATGTCTTTGATGCAGCAATACCTTTCGGTGGGTATAAGATGAGTGGGCAAGGGAGGGTAAGGGGAATCTACAGCCTTAGCAACTACCTGCAAGTCAAGGCTGCAGTTACTCCTTTGAAAAATCCAGCATGGTTGTAGTTTTCAATTACCTTAGTGTTTATGTTCATCTTATCTTATCTGAAAAGGAACCAGAACTACTAGTGAGGCTAATATCTGATGAATGAAGAAAAAGATTCTATAATGTTTGACTTGAAGTGGTTTGATAAAGTTTTCTCTATTTACCAAACAATAATACCTCATCCCTCAGTCTTTTGTGCTAGTGATCACCAATGGCCATTATGCATCCTAATTTTTTTACTCATGACCAAATTTTTGATCTACCCTTAATTTTTTACCAAGATTCTTCATTTCAAAGCACGGCTTGGACGCAGGATTCGAAAGTAGTTGAGATAGTGAATATCTTTCTTCTGTTGTCTCAACTCCTTTAGTTACCATAATTGGTTATTCAAAGAAGTTACCGCGATTCAGAAGAAGATGGCTTTCCAGTGTTGATTAAAAGCATTGAGATAATTAACCAAAGTTAGTACACTGTTACAGCTTTTCTGAGACCAGACTCTGCTGTCTCTACCAGCTTTCTGTTAGAATATCATTCTTGGTATCAGAAAGAGTCCTTTCATTACTCAAAAATAATCCAGAGTGCACATTGTGCAGAATATTGAAGTTAGAATAGGCCAAGATTTTAGAAGTTATTTACGTAATAGAATTTGGATGATATCATAAAGAGTGATTTATCAATTATTAAACAATAACTTCTGAAGGATTTTATCCTTTTAAGCATCTCAGGACATGAATATATAAATTTTGTGTGCATAAAACAAAAAGGTTCAACTAATTGGGGGATCTGAATATAAAATTCCTAATCATGAATGATGTTCAAAGAAAAAATTAATTCTCTTTGATCATACAAATGATCCTAGTAATCACTCTTTTATGGAGTAGAATGATTGCCCACTGGAGTTTCTGTTATAGAAACCTTCGTCGTTGTTGAAATTAGTAGAGCCTCTTCTAATCTTGTGACAACCTGCTCCATGGATGGACGTTTTTGGTTAAGGGCTGTGCATGACAGAGCCAGATGAAGGGTAAAATCAAATGCTTCTTCTGAGTATTCCCCTTGAAGTTTAGGATCAGCAAATTCTGTTATGCTGCCACCCCTTGTGAGAGCTCTTGCCTGAGAAATGAAAGTATGATGATATTCAAAATTGACAATGGGGATCAAAAAAGAAAAAATACGTGAGAAAGAATTATAAATTTAAGACATGTAGCTTCTGACCATTTTATTTAGTGACATTGGTTTCTTCAGTTTCAAATTTATAGCCTTCTTCCCTGAGAGGACCTGTAGAAGTACCACGCCAAAGCTGTAGACATCGCCAGATGAATTTACATGGTGGTTGCTTTGGTACTCAGGATCAAGATATCCAAAAGTTCCTCTCACTTCTGAGCTAACATACGTTTCACCCACCTCAATAACTTTAGACAGTCCAAAATCTGATAGCTTTGCTTCAAACTTTGGCCCCAGGAGAATGTTTGTTGGCTGCATGAGAAAAATACATCGTTCTGTCAAACCTCCACTATCATCCAAGAGTTGTTGGACCCTTCACACATAGGTTTGTGGAATTCTAACTTTTTAATACCAAGTTTCTTGAATTCCTACTGTACTAAAAGCAAAATCTATGGACACAGAAAAAATGAGATTAAAGTAGAAACAAAATGTATTCCTTTCTCAAAGGTAATATAGTAGGGGCAGAGGTCTCGAAATAAATGTTAAATATTTGTCTATTGAATATGAATTGTTTACTTGGGAGATTAATTTAGTCGAGATACTGAGAGTGAGACCTGACCTTGTCGCACTTATGGTCAACACTTGGACAGGATTCTTTTAGATATATACAAATTGAACTATCTAAGTTATTTTGAATTCTATCATAAGAGACTAACTCCATTATTGGGGTAAAAAAAACCACCAATATTGAGTATGTAAGTTCTGTTTATGAGATGTATTTAGAGAATAACCTTAATATCACGATGAACGATGCAGCCTCCAGGATATGTATGTAGAAACCGAAGACCTCTAGCACTATCAATTGCAATCTCAAGCCTCTTTATCCAGGACAGGACCTTGTCCTTGCCTGACGTGCATCATTTGTCAAGTCTTCATAGTTATAGATTCAACAGATTACAAATTTAAACCTTCATGCCATATAAAGTGATTAATTATTATTACCAAATAGCCACTCTGAAAGGCTCCCGTTGGGGCACAGTTCATAGACAAGGAAACATTCATCTTCCTCAATACAGCAACCCAGCAAAGCAACAAGATTTGGGTGTCTGATATGCGATAAGCTTGTAACTTCCCTGACAAAAGTCTCCATGTTTCCATCATCACTGATGATGTGCTTTATTGCAACATGCTGGTTATTTGTCATTGTGCCTTTATAGACCTTTCCTAATATCAAAACCCAGAAACAAGACTGCTTTATACGTAAAGATTAATCAGGCTTTGACAAATTAAACCAATGACTGGATATGTTCAATTGTTGGTAGAGAGAAGAGCCAAGATCGGAGTTCTAGAACTCTTGCCATTAACTTAAACTATCGAAAGAATGAAAAATTTAAATTGTAGACAGGTTGTTCAGCTGATGGTAAGATTTTACATGTATTCAGTATTATACCTACTTATCTATGAAAAATTAAGTGTTTCTTTTGGGTCATATCTCTTCTAAATCTATTCATCAATGCGAACCACATTTGTCACCACCAGCTTTCAGCAAAGAAGAAAAAGATGTCTCACCAGCAGTTCCTTCACCAATGACATTCATTTCATTTAGATGGTTTGTGGCAGCGTACACTTCCTTGAGTGGAACTCTTGAACAAGCTGTTTCCTTCAATAGAACATCCCCAAATACTGCTGTGATATAAAATTTAGACTACATAAGAATAATAAGATTCATCTATGAAAATTATGCTATCCAATCTGTTTATATAATTTAGATAATACCTTCATTTTTTGATGGAGTTGATTTGAAATATCTACGACAAAGGATGTATACAGTAATAGCTATTATCAATATAAGTGCTATGATTGCTCCAGTCAGAATCCTTATACCTAAATTCACAAGAATGCATTAATGGTCAATGAGAGAGGAGCACACAATCATCTGCATATGTGAAAATGTGATTGACATTAGAAGACATTTAAGCACCTCTCTTACTCTTCGTTTTCTGATTGCTTTCTGATGCTTGACTTTCTGCTTGAGAAAAGAAGATTGATCACAGAAATCTACACTAAGTTGTCATACATGTAAATTACTAGACAACTAATCCAAAGTTGATATTAGTGAAATCTATCCCATAAACTTAGTGGCTACATTGCAAGTTACCTCTGTAAAAAGTATTTGTTCCAAGGCATCTCTGAAGTGCATGGACATACATCTCATTTTCATTTTTGCTGCTTATAAATGTCACCAGCACAGCAATTCTACAGAGATCAGCTTCAACTTTTGTTGATTTGACATTGGTGTTTCCGGAATTTGTTCCTTTTATGGCTTTCCAGGTAATCAGGCAGGAAGGACATGATTGTTCCTGCTCGTTCTTAAGTTGACAGTTTTCATCTAAACTTTTCAGCTCTTCTCTTAATCTATTCTGAACATCAGCAACCGAGAAGTCAGAACATCCACCAGCACCACTAGTTAGCTTCTCAATCCCACACCCAAAGACATCATCTTTAAAACTCTTCATTGCAGAAAGACAATTTCTTTGCTCAGTAGAATTTAAGAAAATCTTCCCCGTTTGATTTGCCCGCAGACCCAGTGCATCAAGGTAAGCATCAAATGCTGCTCCACAGCAGTTATTGTGTAGGACACCATCCCAGTCTCCCTCTTGACAACTTGAATCATTCAACAATGGTGAAAGTGGAATTTGAAGGCTGCAACCTGTCTCCGAAGCCCAAGAAGGTGAAAACTTAGTGGTGATCAGGACGAAGATGCAAACAAGCAAGAGAGATTTTGGAAAATCAGTTCTATTCCAATTCCAAGAATCCATTGGGTGTTTATGCATCATATAGGTATTATAATGAGAAAAATAGGGACCAAGAATCACTAAACATTTGATGGGATTGTATTCACCTATTGCAACTCAGACAAAAAGTGACTAAAGGGTATATTAAGACGGGCCTTTGCAATGAAATGTCGACATTCGTTTAGTAGTAGAACAGGTTGAGCGTCCCTTCCTTCCACTTTGTTCGTATGTACTGTGTATTTTGTGCGTGGACTGTAACTAGGAGAAGAGAGGGCGAAGAGAAAGAAGGGAGAGTCGGGCATTCTCTTTCTGAGCATCTTGGACTTGTTTATTCAAGAACTCCTTGAAAAAGCACATTCCACATTAAGGAATATCTTCCTGCTTGTCTTATTAAGAGTTTGAAGACAAGCTTTTTTGGTTTTCATTAGAAAAATAATATAAAAAGCATTTCAAAGATTAGGGTGCATCGTCCAGATGGAAACAGAAATAAAGTTAACTGACATAAAACGTCGTTTGCTTCTTTCGTATTATCTTTTTGCCGGCCAATGCAAGCTCTAGACATTGTTGGCGAAAAGGATTGAGAATAAATAGGGAAATAAATTGAAGGAATATGAACGAGAAAATAAAATTCATTCTTACAGTCTATTTTATTGATAACTTTGTTTCAAAATGATTGTCACCACTTATGGTCTTACAGACGGATTCATGTTACAGGAGCTTACCATAACGAAGCCTCTGTCTCTTTCCGATTAAAATCTTCTTGGAAAAGAGACAACAGTTTCTGGTGGTCAAGGACATCGCCTGGGGCTTTGATATTTTTATCAATAATAATAAATTTTGCAATCATATTCAAGGGTGTGAATTCATCACAAATGACATAAAATGTGTAAACTTATATACCTATGTTTGTTTGAGTAGACTTGTCAAAATGAATTGAATTTGTTAAATTGGTCCAGTTCGTCATTTTGAATAGTCAAAACAGGCTAATCTTTTTTTAGGATTATCATTATTTTGATTTTTTGAGTGAACAATTCTTTCCTTATAAATGAAATATATCTTTAATTTACAAATGTATTATATGAATAGAGACAGTTATAATACATAATAAATAATACCATTTGATATTACGTTTATGTGCTTTATCACAAATATTTTATTAAAAGTTAAATTTATTGTAATAAGACCAAAAAATTGTGTAATACTTTATTAGTTTTACTGTTCATTGCACATATTTATATTTCACAGTTCAACTTTTATTTTAGATAAAAATTTGTTTGAACTTTGAATATAATTTTTAAAAAATTATATTAATTACCCAAACTCATGATCAACTCTATTTAAAGTTAAAAAAATATTATGACATATTAATTAACTTTTAATTACATTTATTTTATTTAAAAATTTAAAAATATGATTTTGAAACTTTCAAATAATTCTCATTTGCTTTATAAATATTTACTAGTAGTTTTTAATTATAAAAATAAATAATGTTATTTCACCATCTCATTATTTTTTAAATTTTAATAACATTTTTATTACTTTCATACTTTTTATAAAATTGTTTTATTAAACAAAGATATCAAATAGTTTTAAAGTCATATATAATAATATAAATAAGGGTTTTGTTTTTTTGAATACTTTTTCATATATTTTAATATTAATTTTAATAATTAATTAAAATAAAAATAATTTTAAAATCTCAAAATATATCTATAAAAATTAATATGTGTTAAAAAATTAAAAAAATTAACAAATTAGTCCATCAATCTACCCTGCGTGAGGGCGGGTTGTGGTGGGTTGGGCCTGGCCCAGCCCTGAGAACCCTATGTATGAGTAGCGTGGGCTAATTCTGGCTACCTAAAAAAGGGTAAAAACATACAAATGGCAGTGGTTATCATATTCATATTAAGCTCTATAGCAATTTAACTGCGGTATAAATTAGTCACTCGCAAATCAAAATTAATTAATAATTGGACCGACCAGAAAACAGAGAATCATTGATTTTATATAATTCCCCAAGGACTGCATGTGTCTGCATTACTGCATTCTATTCTATACACTCAGAAAATCAAACATTTAATTGCGAGAGAAATCTGGCAAATGATGGGGTCAATGCTACTTGCCCATCAAGCAACCCAAGTGGTTCTTTTTCTGTAATTTTTGTCTTTTTTTCAATATATATATATAGTAATACAACAATTTGAACTTAAAGACTTCTTGCAAATTATATAACTCTTTCATTCAAATTTATAAAGTAAGTTATGTAAACTAATTTATGGGAAAATAATTAAGAATCTTTGGATAGGACTTCAAAAAAAATGGTTCTTGTATATATAAATAATAGTTCTTCTCATGCATTTATTGTTATTTAAATGGTTAATTTTGAACCCAACCAGCTTGACGGGAAAGTCTATTTTTATATAATTTGGGTGAGGTTAAAGTCTTGAATTATAATGTCTAAATATAAACAGGTGTTTTTTTTTATTTTAGATAATATATGAATGTATTATACTATTTAAAATATTATAATATAATTTCTCTCATATAAGGATGGTTTGTGACATTTTAAACATTCTAACTACTATAATAGCATTTGAATATGCTTTTAATATTAGTTCTCAACAAATATAGAGGCATTGTCTTCTTCATCAAAATATTGATGCTTTTATTTGTAATCGCAATTGGTTATTAAAATTTTCTTCTAATGGTAATATTTATTGATTTTTAAATGTTTGTTTATATTATTTCTCTTAAATTCTTATATTTTATTAATAATTATTATTTTTTGAATTATAGATGAAGATAATGATGATCTAAAAGACCAAATAAATACAACATTTACATGGATTTAAATATCATTATTAAATATAATACTTGATAATTAATTTAATTTATAATGTTGAGTTAAGATAATTTTACGATATTATTATTTTTTTAATTTGTAATTACTGTTTATTATGAATAATTTATTTTTATCGATATATAATTATTTTAAATAATTTAAAATATATATTTTTATGTATTTTATAATTTTTTGTTAATTTCTTTAGTTAAGCATTTTTAAGCCTAAAATCATATAAGATGGGTTAAGATTTTCAAATATATAGCCAATCAAAGTTGGTCAATCCAAACCTAACCTATTTTTCTTAAAACCCAAAGAGGACCTTCTAGCTCCAATTCACCGTACTAATTTTGGTTATAGAATGGAACAAGGATAATTTTCAGTAAATATTGTTATACAATTTTAATATTATTTTTGTATAAATTTTGAAATAAATTTACTCATTCTAAAAAAGTAATTGTATGAAAATTTTTATTTTGGTAGAAGTTAAGTTTTGTATAATAAGTTTCACTTTGATATTTTGTCCTTAATATCTTGAATGTTAATCTTTATAAAGGTCCTTAATATTATGTCCTTAGAGTATATTTGATAGTAAAAAAGTTTATTTTTTGAGATATTAAACTTTATAAATTAATTTTTAAAAAGGTAGTTTTACGATAAGTTTCAAATAAAAACTTTTTTATCATGCCAAGTACGCGCCTCTTTTAATTTTATTTATTTTTTCTTTATTAAAATACAAACACCGCCAATAACACGTGTGAAGTAACCTTTTCGTCAAGCCAAGTGATAATTCACGCCTCTCATTCGTTTGTACACGGATACTCTCGCTGGTTCTTTGTTCAACTTCGAGAAACTAGGGTTCTGAGGAAGAAAGGTGAGTGTTTAAGATTTCGGTTGAACTTTTTGTGCTTCTGGGTTATCTTCGTTTTGACACTTGTTGTGTGTGCTAAGTGCTTCTCCACGATGTGATGATCATATCATCACAGTTTTCTGTTGATTTATTATTATTATTTTTTAAATCAGAAGCTTGTTTTCTTTCTTTTATAGATCTGTGCGGCATAATTACTTAATTCTGACATTGCACAATGGAGAAGGATTCCAAAGTAGCAGCTGAAGATCCAAAGCTTGATTTGTTCGAAGACGATGACGAGTTTGAAGAATTTGAGATCAACGAAGGTACTTTTACGATCCACTATCATTTGGGTTCGCAACATTATATCTCCTTTATTATTTTTTAGAGTATTTATGTGAGTTAATGTGCACTTAAGGTCATGTTCTTGTGAACTATACGTAAGAAACAGAATCGGGGTATCCGTAGTATAAAGAAGTTACATGTCCAACACATACATGGGTTTCCTTCAATTGCCTAGCTTTTTTAGAAACAAAAGAAATAAAACCTTTTACATTGCTTCCGCTTTGCCAGTGATCAATTACTGTAGGTGGTGTCTTCTGGCCATCATTATTTTTTTTTTCTTAATTTCCCTGCTTTCGTGCAATAAGCAACTAGTTATATAGATTATAATGTAATACTTCTTTATGATAAAGTGGGTGCTTATAGTTTACTCTTTTGCAACAAAGGATGCTAGATTGGATCAGTTTTCTGGCTCTGGGTGGTTTTACCAGTTGGAATTGTGAGCTGTGTATTGTATGGGTTTCCTGCCATTAGGGCTATATATGCATCTGATATAACTTTAAATATGATACATCCAGTTAGATAATTTTCAAACCAGGAAAGATCTATAAAGTGTAGGACTCTTTCCAGCAAATTTTTTTTTTTTATACTGTTGGTGTAGCTTGACTCTTAGAAGTTAGAACTAGTTCTTTCATCTAACATTTATCAATCTTTGGACTAGCTTTGGTTGGTTTACTGCTATCATCCTTCCATCATCCAATTGTTTCAGGGAAGCTTTGTGCTGCCTTTAAGATCTATGGAATTATGGATTCATTGACTAAATTTTAAATATCATGATTGAAAGCTCAAGCAGATTTTCTATTACAATCGTATAAGCTTACAATGGCGTGCACTTGGAAAGACTAGAATGTCAAAGAGTCATTGCCATTAGAGGGGCCTCTGAGGTATAAGTTGGAAGCTTTGTCTTTCATTAGTTGAGGAACTTCCTTTTCTGGTTCATGCAATGTGAAGATGATATACTTCTAAATTCTAATGAGAGGAGGTCCTGAGGTATAGGTGGAAGTTTTGGCTTTCTTTACTCGAGGAAGTTTCTCTAATGGTTTATGCAATGTGAAGCTGACACTGATATACTTATAAAGCAACAAGTCTAAGACTGTTATAAATTGCCAATCTCTAAAGTCGGATACAGATGTTTAGCTTAATCTTTTAGCATTTGATGAATCTTGTAATGTAATTAATTTAAGAGTAAAATACTATTCATTCCCATGAAAGATGCCTTAATTACACGGCTCTTCTTTCTATTATGAAAATATACATTTTATTCCATTTAACCTAATTTTGTCAAAAATATTCTAAAAAATATTCATGAATGCCATTAAAAATTAAATAATTTATTTTTAATTATGTACTGACCATAATACCCCCAATATTCTCTAAAACCCAGCTTTCTTCCCTTGAAAGGACACAACCCATTAAAACTTAAGCTTTTGTTTGAACTTTCCCCAAAATGAGCGATAGGCTGGGATCATGACCACTGATATTGAAACTCAGAGGTCGGAGCAAAGCTGCTTGTCACTGACCACCCAAGTACTCTGTATCTTGTGTATCTCCTCAAACATGGCATTGAAGGTTTTAAACCTCTCCTTCACTAAGGATTTTAACACCTTCTCACTCCCCTGCAAACCCCCATGGCTAAGGCACTCCAGAATTTTACCCCACGTCTCCCTCTGATAATTCTTATGGTACAGCCTCAGATGCGATTGTCTACTCCTACACCAATTGTCATCCATACATTCGTGAATCTTCTCCCCCGACCATTTCACCTTCTTCACTATGTATCTCCCACTATTCATTAGAAAAATGTACCATAAAGCTTCATCCCCATACATCTTCGACTTCATTTGAACATTTGCTTCCAACAAGTCCATCACTGTCATTAGCTGTACTGCAAATGGTGAGTTCTTTGGCATTCCATCTTCCCTTTTTCCTTCCTCTCTCTGTCCTGGCGGATTATTATTGCTGCTTAATTTCTTAATTCCCTTCACACGGTGCTCAAACACTTGCTCTAATGTATCTTTATACTCGCATACATATTCTAGATAATTCATCACATAATGCGTCAGTGGGTGAACTGCCCCATTTGGGACTGGAATCTTTTTGTCATCACTCTTAATGGAGTTCTGCAGATACTTTTTAGATGTCAAATTATTATTTAATATTTATAGAAGTCTTGCTTGTTTTCATGTGACTTCAATTCTTTATGAGACAAGAAAGTTTCCTAAGAAGGTCTAGTAAAGCATAAATGGATCCATAGAAAGAGATATATGTAAGTGGTACAATTGGAAAAATTGAAGAAAAACAAATCAAGAATTACATAGTGGAATCATTAGAAGAAAAAAAAATGATATGATCATGACGGAAGAAAAAATATAGTCCTGGATAGAGTGGTATGGTAGTAGAGAATTCACGTTACAGATCTCAATTGCTTTATATTTATACATCTAGGCTTGGAGTAAGTGGAAACTGTATAGTCTGGTGGAGTTTGTAGCTAGAGTTCTGGTATATACATTAGCAGAGGATGTGATAAAAGATAGCAGTATAGCACCAATGGCATAATGTATGAGCTTTTCATCTCTAACTCCTGACAATAATATATTGTAAAGGATGTGCTGACTGGCAAGAAATCACTAGAAATTTAATCTAAAAGAAAATGTGAAAAAGGAATCTGAATATAAACCATACTGTGTTTGTTATTATCTGCCATGTAAGATATCAGGAAGAGATAAATAAATAAATTATCACGATAATGTAGCTTTTCTCTGTAATCAAGTCTGGATTTGGTATTTATGTTCTTCATGCTGATTTCCAACCTCGCATGCATGTTCTTGTGTCTGCTTGTATGGTGTGTCAATGTTTATTTCTGTCATATGGCAATAATTCATTCTTAGCATTAGGATATCTTATTTCACTTATGTTGAAAAGATGTTAACACTGACAGAATGGGATGACAAAGAAGAGGGAAAAGAGACAACCCAGCAATGGGAAGATGATTGGGACGATGATGATGTCAATGATGACTTCTCGCTGCAGCTTAAGAGGGAATTGGAAAACAACACTGAGAAAAGCTAATTTCATTTGTCCTCATATTTCCATCATAGTATTTTACTGTCTCAAACGTGTGCCTATTTGATTCATCAAGATGTGGACGAACTTTAATGTGAAACTCAAAATTATACATTTAACTTGAAGTTATTTTCGTGGTTTAGTTATGCATCCAACTTTCAACTTCTGTATCTGTCTTGCAAATTAGTTGTTGCGGAAGATGCTTATCAAGTTCTAAAATTTGAAATTTGATTTCTTGGAACTTTATTGGGGAGGTTTTGTTTTCATATCAAACTTTGTATGTGTGGTGCTTGCGTGCAAATGTAGAAGATTTAGCCATCATTAGGTAGAGAAGATTCCAGCCATGTTTCTTAAGAGTGTTCGATAGGCATAGCAATTACATGTACTTTAGTTGCAACCAATAGAAACCAAGACGACTAAGAAAAACACCATATTAGACAAACTCTAGCCACCTTCTTAAATATTAAGCTCCGTCTCAATCTGATAGCAAGCTTTTTAAATGATCTAGCTGTTCCTTATTGGTTGTGATACAAAGCTTTGGCCTGTCCTGTATTTTCTGGATATAATGTCTATGTCTTCTTGATGTTTGTCTTCAACTGTATAAGAAATTAAGAACCCCCTGTTTCCCAAGTATGACTATGATGGTACTTCCCTGGAGTTCAGCACATAACTTCGGATCATTCCAACCTCTCCTGGTAGGGAAAATAGGCGGCGACTGTTTGTTAGATTTGTTGGGTTGAAGATGGGGTCGGTCACCCAAACATGTTTTCCTGTGTTCTATCATTGATCTGGCTGTTTCAATAGAAATTCATGAAGTCAAGACTCTTCTGACTTGTTCCAAGCTCTAATAATTAGTTGATGCGCTTCATTAAAATTGGCTCATAGCAAGTTACGTTGTGACAGTCAAAATCTGATACGACGCAATTGAATCTACAAATCCCTCGGCACTGGAGCTATATTTCTTTTTAAAGTCATGATGGTGTTTCATTACAAAACGGTACCCATCCGGTTTCTGAAACATCTTAATAAACTTTATCTCCAACGGATTCCCGTCGAGCCCTCGTCCAGTCCCTGAGACGTCTCGGACTTTTGTATTTGTAGCCCATCCCTATCTCTGATCCAGTATTGTCTGCCGCTAAGATCAAAAGGAAGCTAAGATGTGACCCCCGGATGTCGTTTACCTTTCCACTTGGACCGCAATCACTCCACCCCTAAAGGATCTTAAACGTATGGTGAATACCCTAACTGCAATCCATATTTGAATACTCCTCTACGCATACCACTATTACCTAATTCCTAATACGAGGCAATACCTGCCACGTTTCAATTACTCATGTTCTACCACAGATTCCCCCGTCTAGTCAATTATTACAATGAGAACAGAACAGACACTTTCCTACATCTTACCATTGAGAGATCGAGCATGGCTAGCACTAACAAACAAAGGGGGGGGAAAAACACTAGAGAATGATCTGCTGTAGCTCCTTCTGCGCCACATAACGTGTAGGCGTGTAGCCAGTAACATTCTCTACTGTACACCCGTATCCTTCTTCTTGCACGTCTCGTCAATGAGTGTCTCTAGCGTGCCCCAGGACGAACCACCCTCTTCTACAGCCTTCTTGGCCATCTCCGCCAGCTCCTTCACTTTCTTCCTGGCTTCTTTTCCCTTCTCTCCATCCAAAAGTTCCCTCACCTTCTTTGCTAAACCTTCCCGTTTCACAAACCCTTCCACTGAACCATTGCATATTTCATCAACCCGGAAACCCACCTTTATCTCCTCCTGGAGCATTCTTGCATTCAGGGGTTGCTCTGCCATCATTGGCCACGCAAGTATTGGTACCCCAGCACATACACTCTCCAACACCGAGTTCCACCCACAGTGGCTCAGAAACCCTTTCACACTGTCATGCATTAATATCTCTGTTTGGTCAACCCAGTGTCTCACTGTCCTTCCCTTCTCTTTCACTCTTTCTTCAATCCCATCTGGTAGCTCCCACTCCTTTCTTATCACCCACAAGAAATTCACCTTGGATTCCTCCAACCCAGTTGCTATCTCCGTGAGTTGCTCCGGAGAAACCTCTGCCTGTGATCCAAACGCCACATACAGAACAGAGCACTTCTCTGCTAGCTTCTGATCTAGCCACTGAATCCAAGTTGGTTTATCATTGGACTCTGAATGAATCTTCTTGGGTGGCTGCTCAGCGAGACAAAGAGGCCCAACACACCAGGACTTTGGAGAAGGCTCTCTGTTCACATAGTCAGTGAAAACAGGCTCAAGCTCATAAAAGCTGTTCACTATAATACCATAACTATTCGTTGTAGCTGAAAAAACTTTCGTATGAAACTCAAAGGCCAGACTGTTGGGGTCTAGTTTTACAAACGCTGGTTCAAAGTCGTTCTTACTAAGTCGGATCCACGGAAAACGAGTCAACGTCACTAACTCGTCGTGGGGCTGGGGTCCACTGAAAATCCCAGCCAGAACCGCTTCTCTGGAAAGAGCATGTGAGTAATTGCTCGTACCGTAGAATAAAAATCTGGGAATACTGAATTTGGAAGCCGAGTCTAGCGTCCACCAGAGGAAGCCGTCGGAGACCATGAAGCTGACGCGTGGAAGAGTGTGGAGGACCTGTTCGAAGTGGGGCTGCATGAGTGCGGTGGCGACAGCGAACTTATAGAAGAGAGACATTGAAGGGAGTTTGTCGGTGCTCTCAATGCCAACGGGGATGTCAGCGACGTTGTCAGGGAAAGGGAGGTCGATGATGGAGGCTGCAGTGTTTTGGAGGGATTGAGCTACGAATGGGCGGTTAGAAGGGGTGGTGAAGACAGTGACGGCCATGTCACGGCGGAGAAGAAGGCGGGCGAAGTGGAGGAGTGGGATGATATGGCCTTTGGACATAAATGGGAAGAGGACAACATGGGGTGGCGATGATTCATCAGAAGGAATCTGGCTCATATTTCTTCTTCTGCTGCTTCTTGTTAAGCTACTAGCTAGCTTCTTTGAGACGTGTAAATATAGAGATGGAGGGGGCATTTATAATGAAAAAAGGTTATTCAAATTACATTACAGGGATTGCGATGTGTTGCACCAGAAAAGAAATTACCTGCACGGTTTTGCTGGTAAAATTGAACCTTTGATTTTTAATTATTAGTTTGGCATTATTCAGCGAATCAGCATGCTGGGCTGTGGGCTGTGGGCTGTGGGGCTGATTTGTTTTTGGGCAATGGATGTGGATGGTATTGCTTCAACTCTGGAGGCTAATTCACCTCAATAAGAACTTTCTTATATATTTAAAAATATTTTTTTGTAATATCAATTATAAGATTTAAATACTTTAATTTTTTTAAGAACAACGAAAAAACTAATTTTAACTTTTTTATATTTTAAAGTCTTATTTATAATATGAATTAAGAAAAAGTTTATATAATCAATGTTTTTATCATTATTTGAAAATTCAATAAGTAAAAAATCTAATCATTAAGTAAAATTAGTTTAAATTCATGAAAAAACACAATTTTAGAGTTCATTCAATTAATATCCATATTTGACATTTAAGGCCAGTTCAGCTGTTCAGGTAACGAGGATTGAGAAGATGAGAGTTTGAGTAAAGAGTTCTTAGTTTGATAATTCATTATAGTTTTTAAAAAAATGTACATTGGCATTGTGCTATATATATCTTAACTCTCTACAAACAAATAAGTTTGAAGCTATCTTTTGTCTACTAATTAATAAAATAGAATATATTGCATTAACTAAAACATAATTAGTAGTGAAATTACACCTTAATTAAGGGTTGATGAATGATGAAATTAAAGCTATCTTTTCATATCATAGAAAAGCTATGATCATCAAACAGAAATGGCATACTAACACGCACGTAGATCAAAGAAAGTCATGCATTGTATTCATTATTCATGCGGGAGTTTAAATTAAGTTCATCCTATTGTTCCAATGAAAGTAATATAGGCCTGCTTCTCTTAATTTTCTCTGAGCAAACAAAATCCAAACTCTAGTCTCGTTCTCTTCACATCTTCTCTAATATATGGATTCTCATCAAATCCTCAGGATATTCTCGATCATGTTGCACTATCGAGATCAAGTCATGTTTCATGCGACTTGACCGGTCAAGTCAATTGTAAGCCGTCCATTCTTTAAAGGAACGGTCATGATTTTTCACGTCTTTTGAAGTATATTTTTAATTAAAACATTTTTTTATAAAATTTTAATTCTGGCCGTCTGTTAATAAATGGATAGTCGGGATACCTCTAACAAGATGGTCTTATTGTTTTTAACTATAGGACCGTATCCCCTTCCCCCCACACACACCTATGAGCAATGCATTATCAGTGTGTGCACTGTCGCTCTTACAAAACCACTTAGCACCACTAAACAACTTTAGTACAACTCATTATTATTATTTACCGTAAAAGCATGCATCGAGGCCATATATTTAATGTATGGTGCTTGCTACCCTACTACATCCATTGGCAGACGATAGGGATACTTTTTTTAGTTTGTCTGTGTCTAATATTTGCATGACAACCCTTGTAATTTGCAGAAAAGTTCTTCGAACATTTGCATAATCAAATCATGACCAAAACATGGTTGTTCAACCAAAGACTAACTCCTCCATTGAAGGCATTCCTCTCTGTCAACTACTGGACCTCCAAGATACTCCTCCCTCTGACGACTGTCGGTCTTGTTCGTGGTTTCTCCTCTACCTTGGTTTCATGTAAACTTCTCCCTCTTATCAATTTGGACTCTACCTAGTCTCACCCCCAAAAATTGTGCTGATCACGTTGGGTGACATAACTTGCCGACATTAGCCACACAAGAATTTGATCGCCTCTTTTGCTAAAGCACTAAGACCTTAAATCACTTTGGGTCATTTTTATAATTGTTGGTTGTTGAAGGATTCACAACAAATTTTAAAAAAATAGTCCTCTAAACCTGCTAACTCAATAATCGATCATTTTTTTTATTCTTCATTTGATCCAACGGCCACCATCCCTTCAATAACAATCCAACTACCTTAATGAAGGCACACAGTAACAAATACCTTTTTATATATATATATATATATATATATATATATATATGAATAATGATATTCATACACTATTTTTTCTTAAATTATTCTTATACCTACTCTCACATATATTATTTTATTAGTATTTATTATTTT
>JASKGM010022364.1:18606-29291 GCA_034509205.1 Ceratonia siliqua | reverse complement strand
AGGGTAAATATTTTCCAGCATTTACTTATTTATTTAATCAAAGTAGGATAAAAGCTAAATTAATACCAATCAACTTACAAAAAAAGAGTCCATAAATGGACGTATAAGTTAACACTTTAACAGTAAAGCATTATTATCTCAAGTCTTAACACTATTTTTCACACCTTTCTAATGTTCCACATAAACTTAACAACCTATCAAGAAGGGAAAAATTCCACTCACCTCCACTTTTTGCTATTGGTAGCTTCAAGCTTCACTATAGAGTTCCCAAAACTAAATTTACAGAGCACACACAATATAGAGTTTAAGAGAACAACCAGCTAATTCCACCACTATTTTGCTAAACCGAGCCAGAGTAGCAGTAACTCCACCCGCAGAACCAGGACAACAGATCACCAAACGGATGAAATAACAAGAATAACAATAGAAATTGGCAACCAAAATAGTAAAATAAGAAGGGAGAAGCCAAACAGCATAACAAGGACGCAACACAGCACAAGGTCGAATAGCAGACACTAAATTATGTTGGAGCAACTAGAGTTTTTTGGAAAAAAAAGATTACTTATCTCTCCCTCCAGATTTCAGCAACTGAGCAAAAATAAAGAAAACTCAACGTGGCATAACCCTAAAGACCCACGCAACTCCCTCTAGGTTGGCTAAGATAAAAATCTAAAAAGAGACTTACTGTTATGGCTTAACCCAACGTGATTCCAGCTAGCACAAGGAAGACTTTATTACGGAAATTCTCATTCTTGTCTTAATTGTATATATATATTATTATTACTTTCGAATAAGAACCTCCACCTTCACGTTAATAACCCACAAGAAAATTTGTAGATTTGGACATTAACTGCCAACTTAAATTTTTCTCTCTTTTTTTATTTATTTATTTAGTAAAATGCCTTCTCTTACATTTCAAAAGACAATTTCTTGAAGAAAAACATTACATTTTATTTATTTATTTATTTTAACTATAACTAATAATTTATTTGACTTAATTTAAAATAATTAGTCTTCAAATTAAAATAGTTTTGCTCTCACCTAAGCTCTCCTTATATATTACTATATTAAATTTTTCCATGCTATTTATTCTCCAACTAACATAGTTTGTAAGAATTGACATTCTCAAAGAAAAAATACTGACAAAAAAAAAATCTATTTAGAAAGGGTGTTACATCAATGCTCCCCTCTCTTACCAAAAAAAAAAGAGGAGAGTTTTTTTCTAAAAAAATGGGCCCCTATACTTTATTATAAAGGGCCTTCTATGGAGGTTCTTTCTACCTCGAATTAGAGACGCTCTGCTCTTTTTTTTTTTTTTAATCAAATCGATGCTTTCATTGTCTTCAATGGTGAATAACACCATATCTAAGGCGGTTTTCGAATGTTTGGAAGATGCAATCGCTCAACTTGCTTCTGCATAATTGACACTAATGGCAAAGGTTGATGATATCGTCAATAAAATTGAAACTCGGTTGAATCACGACCACTGGCATTGTTACTGTCATTGTCTTCCTTTGAATTGACAAATTCCCCTCCATCTTTCTCTTCCAAACCTTACATCAAGATTGATGTTCCGCGATTTGATGGTACTGATCCACTCGGTTGGATCTTTAAAACTAATCAATTTTTCAACTACTATGGAAGTGCAGTTTGCACCATCATAGTATGAAGATCCGCAAGTTTCCTTATTCAAGCTCACTCAACGTGGTTATGTAATTGGATACTTGCAAGAATTTGAATCTTTAGCCACTCGAATAGTCAGACTTACACCTTAATTTCTTTTCAGTTGTTTTGTCTCAGGACTTAGTGTAGATATTCGATGGGAGTTTCAAGCTCTGCAATCTCTATCGTTAACTCTAGCCGCCGGTCTCGCTCGGCTCCATAAGTGAACTTGTCTGCTGGTTGAAAATGGTTTAGGGTTAATTCTTTTGGTCCTTAATAGATATAGGCTTTAAGAGTGATATTGAAATCTTTTAATAAAGATGATCCTTTTATAACGTAGTCTTTGAGTTTAGTTCCCAAAATTATAGTTTCAAAATCTTTCATAAACTTTAGAACTTTGCACAAACTGTTTCACCAAAGGACTTTTGCACATATAATTCAAAAACAGTTTTCTAGCTCATCTATAGGACCTTTTTCAAAATATAGGCTTTGGAGTAATTTTTGAACTAGTTCATAAACCATATGGAAATACTTAAAAACAATGATAATTTTCAAATAGAGCAAAATAACAAAAAGGAATTTTCAAATCCAAATCATTCTTAGCATAATAGAGAGTTTATATCATGCAATAGGATTCTCCCTAGTAACTATTAGACACAGTTCCACTCATCTAATTGGCACAAGCACTACTGCAGCAATAGCCCAAGTACTAAATTCATGTTTTGAACATTTCATTTCATAACTCTATCATCGGATTTTGCAAAGATCCTATTTGTAGTAATAAGGACATTTCCATTTAAACATATTTTAAGATTTCCCTCGTAACAAAGAACAAAGAAGATTCATATATAAAGAAAAAAATAAGGTGAATCTAAGAAGGGAAATTGATGGATCTTACCTTAGAAATCGTCCTCCCTTTGCCTCTAGCCACAAACCCTAGCCTCCATTTAATTTTCAGATCCCTAAAATTGCTATTTATACCAGCAAACACACCCTTATTTCAACTAATTAAAATAATCAACCTTTATAACGTTTTAAGGGATGTAATGGTAACATATTAGATAACTAAAATATTTACATAATATAAAAAATATGTAGATGACTAAACTAATATTACTTTAATCGTTAAGGAAAAAATAATTAAATTACTCAGTGTTATAAATTTGTCATTTATAAAGAAAATTAAGTATTGAAATATTTTATGAATTTTGTGCTTATATTAAATAAACATTTTACCAATTTTGTGAGTTACTACAAATTTGTCTCAAACTAACTATAATTAAAAATGAAGTATTAATAATTATTATTTTATTATAAAAAATTTATGAAATTCATAAAATTTGTAAACATTGAAATATTTAATTCATCAAAATTTTTTCTCAAACTAACTATAATTAAAAATGAAGTATTACTAATGATTATTTTATTATAAAAAATTATTTTATAAAATTTGTAAACATTGAAATGTTTAATTTATCAACAAATTTAATTTTAAATTTAAAGTATTAAATTATATATTAATTTTAAATAAAATAACTGTTATATAACTGTTATTCTAATATTAATTTATTATTATTTGTTAAAAATTATAAATTTTTGACAGAGAGTTCAAAAATGTGTCCTTAAAATAAAATTTTTGTTTTGTTTACTTCTGAAAGCTTAGCATCTAGATCTAGACTCTAGAGTCTTAAATTCTTCCTTAAAAGTTTAAAACATTATCCAATTATTTAATCTTTCTTCATTCCAATTTCATTCTGGGACTGACCCATTTGGAAGCAACCAGCAAGAGGAAAACCTAGATAAGGATATGGTCACGTTGCTTGGCTATCCTGTTATTCTTTTGACTATTCTGTTATGGCTATTTTAGCTGTCCCTTTATTTGAATGGCCAGATCATGTCACATGTATAAAAAAAAATTTCTCTATCTTCTCTCCCATCTTCTGATTTTTGCCATCTCTATCTTCTCTCTCATCCTCTGATTTTCGCTATTATTGTGTAGAGTTCTAGTACTGTGGAACTGCAAAGTAAGAATGAAGGGGGGGGGGGGGGGAGAAATAACTCCTTTCTTTGGCACAAATTACTCTCATTTTCTTTTGGTCTTGCTGGTTTCCATGAGCCAATTGATGTTAGAGTAGATTTCGTAGTGGGAGTTAAGAGAGAGGTCGAGTTAACCATGGACCTGTGACATGCAAAGACTAGACGAAAGGAAAGTTTTTGACAGGCTTTCAAAGGCAAGTCTTTATGAAAGCAGTTGTCTCATCTCTTGTAGTTCCTTTTGGGCATCTTCGATGAGTTGGATCAGAGCTTTTCCTTAGCTATGCCCCTTAGACAATTGGACAACTTTCTTAATAAAATCATATCAAAATTGCACATGAGAATATTCGAAGCACAATAAGAATTGCAAGAAGCTAAACGAGGATGGTGGCCATGATGAAAATGGGTGGTAACGGTGATTGTGAAAGAGGAAGAACGAAAAGAAAGAGAAAATGGGTGTTTGGCAAGGGAAAGAAGGAACAAAAACCAAAATTTTGGGAAAATTCAAATTTTTTTTTAAAATAGATGGATGACATGGCATTATCGTATCGTTTAAATGAATGGATGGTTATTATTACATAAACATGTGCGGTTATATTGCTTAGGCAACATAACAGGATCTTTATCCAAAAAACTTAGCCACAATTTTTTTTGGAGAAATTATTAGATAGATTATATCTATTTAAAAGATAAGTAGATTAAATAGATATATGAGTATGTTACATATAAATTTCATTTAGGAATTACATATTTATTTATTCAGTTTGTTACGCTACAACTCCATTTATTTATAGCATAATATTTTTAACTCTAAACTTTTATTTCTTTTTTGTATTTTTTGGCATTAATTTATTATTTTTTATGTCATGTATTTTTTTGATAACTTTTTAAAATATTTTTGAATTTTTTTACACTTCTTGTACTTTTCATTCAACAGTAGTTTTTAGAATTATATTTTTCTTAAATAAAAAATTTCAAAAACATTTCAAAAAAATTTTTTAAAAAATATATGACATAAACAATAATTAATTAATATCAAAAAATAAAAAAAAATAAGGGGTGGAATGGTGGACTGTAGCATAGCAACCCCATTATTTATAGTTGGTCTCTAACATGCTTGTCACAACATAAAGCCTAGAAAATGCATCATCATGACCTTGAGGTGACAAAAAGAAAAAAAATACAGAGATTAAAAAAAATAAAATTGCTACTAATTAATTATAAAGATAATTAGGATCTTTTAAAATCTAAATACTGGCCCTTGAAATTAGAGGAATGATTCGGGAGTCTAATTACATGTGAGAAAGGTGTTAAGCACCCCATAATGTCTATCCCTAATTATGGTTACCCTAGATCATTTATGCATTAATTTATTTTTAATTACCCATTTTGTTGTTAATACGACATAAAAATGAAAAATGGAATAACTGTACCTGCCTTATTGAGTAAGTACTTACATACTCCAAATGAGATCAAAGTTCATGTAATTTGATATGATTAGATAAAGTTTTGGGTAGAAAAGATATAAGATCACTTTCCTAGATATGAGAGGGCATTAGTAGAGAATGAACTTCCACCTAAAGTTTATTAAAATTAAGACTTTACGGAAGATGAACTTCCACATAAAACCTGATAAAATAGGAGAATAATTCTCTACATTATATTTGGAGGAAACAAGACAATAAGGGAAAATAAATTTTCACATAAAGTTCGATAAAATGGGAGAATAATTCTTCACATAATATTTTGAGAAATTAGGATTCGGGAAGAAGAACTCCCATTTAAAGCCTAGAGTAATTAGGATTTTTGGGGATAATCGATCTCCACTAAAAGCTTATGAAAAATAAAGTGATCATTGGAATCACATTTAGATTTGAATAAATAATTTTAATTTTATAGTCGAATTACAATTTTAACTTAGAAAATAATATTATAATGAGCTTGCAAAACCCCAAAATTAAATTCCAAAACGAATTTTGATTCACTGGACTGAAGGCAATGGATACTGGATTGGTGGTTTTGATATGGACTGGAGAGTAAAATTGGACCAACAAGAAAGACATGGGCTAACGTTAATGGGGCCAAGAGAAGGTGGGCTAAAAAATAAAGAGAAATTGAGCAAAGAAAGTATTTTCTTTTTCTTTTTCATTTTTTATATGTTTTCTTTTTAATAAAATTTTTTTTGCATTATATATTTTATTTTTAAACAAACCAAAATACTATTTTTTGATTTTATATTTTTATATTTTGTGTGTGTTTTATTTGATCTTTTCAATTTTTATTATTGTTTTCTAATTTTTATTTTTTAATATTTTCAAAAACTACCGCAATAAAATTGGTTGTTAACAATGTTTACATGTATATTTGTAATTGGTTTAATTTACACATATTTTGTAAATCAAATTTACTTACAAAATTTTCATAAAATAATTTATCTAAAAAAGTTTCTTCTTTCAAATCCCCCAACCTGTCTCAAAAAAAAATACTCTAATGCTGCAGTAATACCATCTACCTCGTTCAGATTATACTATGTGATATTTTTTAGGCCTTTTGATAAAAAAAAATCACGTAATTCCATCTTAAAGGAGATAATACTAGAATACATACAATTACTCGGCCAACAAGGGGAGCGGCAGCCCCTGTCCCCTTTCGTTTTTTATTTTTTTTCTCATCTTTTGTTTTTTTTTTACAGGATTAACCCACTTCTGACGTTTTGGGAAGCAGCTGTCGGAAACTTCCAATATTCAACAATTGCTGAGATATATTCGGCGATAAAATATGTATATATACATATTTACATGTAAAACACGATAACTTCATATTATTATTAATTTAAATAATAATAAATAAGTTGGAAAAAAAGTTCTTCACTTCATCTTAGTCCATTTTAGCTATCATTTCTCAACATGGGTGGGGTCCTTTATTTTTGAATTTTTTTTAATAACTGTAGTTTTATCACAAAATAACTATAGTAAAATTGTAACTGTTAGGTTTTGACTAAAAATTATTTCATTATGAAATTAATATCAATAAAATTTGAAAATATTGAAATATTTATTTATTAAAAATTAGTTTTGAATTTAATTTTTAAGGAAAGAATAATTTTAAATAAAATAATTATAATATAATTAATATTTTTGTAAAATATATTTCAAAAATAAATTTGAATAAAAAATAAAAACAAGAAGTGCAATAGGCGTAAATGGTGGCTGATCCAGAATAATAATTTTGATAGGACCACACATAATTTATTATTTATTAAGTATAAAAGTTTGACGTTAAATATGAAAATGTGTTCTTAAAATAATAATAAAAATTTCGTGCTTCTCAAAATACTAGCATCTAGAAACTAGGGTCAAGGATCCCTTGCCCCGTTGGTAAACTAGGTGACCTTTTCACTATGATTACGTATAAAAGTTCAAGTCCTAGTGCGCCCTACAAAAATGGTGAGAATACTATAAATTAATAAAACTTAATAACACCCGATTGGATATGAAATAATATAATATTATTTTATATAATATTTAGTGTACATAACAGATGATATAAATTCATATAATTAAAATTTTTTATATGATGATTATTAATATTATATATTTAAAGAGCTAAGATAAGTTATGATAAAAGATTTTGTATAAAATTTTATATTAATTTTTTAAAAAATATTTTTATTTTTATTTATTAATATATCATTATATTATTATTATTATTACTTTTAACATTAACTATCATCGATATGACCAAGGGCGGTCCTTGATAGAGACAAGAGGATAATAGCCACTTAAATTTTTTTTAATGTGAATACTATTTTTAAACTATAAAACGTAATATCTTTCTCCCAATTTCTCACTTTTGAATTTTCTATGCATATTTTCTTTGTGGCTCAGTGGTCCCCTTCCTCTTTACTAGTAGTCCCTTTGCTTAGCGGTGGATTTGTGCCTTTGTAGTTGCATTATTAATTATTTATTGCAAGGTATTAAAACTTGTTCACTTAGTTTGTCTTTTACGCGCCATAGCTTTCGAGTTTTCATATAAGCAAAATTCTAAATGACATCTCTTCTAGATTTAACTAGAGTTTAAAAAATAAAGAGGTGGCAATTGGGAATAGTGTGGGCACCGGGGAGAAGGTGAAGCTTCTACTTGAACTTGGCTTGGATGCCTTTGCTTAGAAAAAAAAATAAACAACAAGGAGGCACTGAATTCAAAAATTAAATTATATTAGTCAAATTACATTACATTTCTTATTTATATTATTAAGTTAGTCAAATTTAAGTAATGTTCTGCAATGATAGAAAAATATGAAGGTCTTTTGCCTCTCACTATTTTGGTTGATTTGCCATGGGTTATTACCACTACTACGACTGTCGATGTCACCAAACCTCTACTATCGCTAATATTGTTGTTATCACTATTACTATTATTATCGTGATATAACATGAATTTATTATTATTTCAATTTCTATTTCTATCAACAATAATAGAAAATCATATTATATTATATAATTTTATATAGTTTACATTATTGCAATAAACACGTAATAATGTAAAAAGTTATACATCAGTAATTTATATATTATTTGTATTATTTGGCCTCATCTTATACAATATACCAGATGAGGCTTTAACAAAAGAACTTACTTTCTTAAATGTATTAAGCGAGCCTAAGGTCATATTTAGTGATAAAAAAATCATATTAGACTGGTTGGACCAAAAAACTCAGGAACTTGTCCTAGGCCAATCCAGTTAACCCCTAAAAACTAGTGAATTGGTCTAAAAAACAAAAAAATTGGCCAAAAATTGATGAACCAAATTGGTTCACCTATTTGCTATTTTCTTCTTATTTTCCTTTCTTTTACTAAAACGATATAATTTTAGCATCATTTTTTATGAATTTTTTACTTCAAAATAATATTGTTTTGACAATTTCTATGTGTTTTTCTTTATCACTCTAAACTTATTTTACGTATATTCAAGTGATTTAATTATTGTATATATTAGTATTGTCACGCCCTTCTTAGGGCATGTGACCAGTATAGGAAAATTACCATATAGGTAATAACTTACTAGTTTAGAATATTCGATGCACATAAAAAAAAAGTTATAAATTGAATAATAAAAACAAACTACACTTTAACATGAAAATTCTAAGTCAAAATTTTTATAAAAATTTCGACAGAGTTTTCCTTGAAATATGGATTATCCCAAGGTACAATCAGTTCAAACACAAGGTAGACAGGCCCACCAAAATTTAAATGGCCTCCATGGTCTAAATAACAACCATAAATAGATTCATCATGGACTGTATATACTAACTATACAGGAATTATGCAATTATAATTATTATAGACAACAACCCTTATTCAAATGCAAATAAATCATATTCAACATTTGTCCACAGTTCCAAAAATATACTCCACTACTACTAAGGGTTGTACCTACCAAATCAGTCAGCAGACTTAAAAGGTGTGGGCGGAGCTGAAAGAAGTTCACTAGTGACTTGACTTGAAAAATGTTAGAAATTGAAAAGATGAGTCACACCGATTCGGTGAATGGAAGAAATATTTATCAAGGATGCATGAACTCACAGATATAAAGTGCATTACTGTGAAAGTCATCATGTTAAAACACCGCTTCAATAAATAAGGTAAAATCAAAATATAATAATATGCACATAATGTACCTTACGTTTGGGAAATAAACCAATTTATATGTCAAACAATAAGATAACAATAATTGATAATATTATCACAAGAGAATATTTAATTTTAGAAATACTTCACTAGAGTTTACAGAAATACTAGGATCCACAATCAACTCAATGGAAGAACCCAAACTGAGAAACTAGTCTCCATACTTTAGAAGACAAACTTAACTAAAAGGGCGACCCAATCCTCACATTTGAGAACTGCACTCAACAAAGGAAGAATTCAATTTACCACTTCCTTTCGGAGTTTCACACATCTGGAGGAACTATTTCATTCAAACTTAATCTTCTGTCAAGAACTGCACTCACTGATAGAAATACCATTTACCAAGAATTGCCCTCAATTGATAAAGGTTATGACCTAGGTGCACCTAGTGGTTCTACTACCACTATATTACGGATCCCATTAGACATTTCTAAATTATATTCATAAATCTTGCGCAATTCACCCATTCCATAAAAATTTTGGGAAAAACTCATAATTTGGGAAAGCACAATAAATTCATGTATATATACTGCACTTTATTCAAAACATTCAAAATCATGCTTGGTAATCATAAAGTTAAATCATAACATAGAATTCACAATTTTAGGCATCCAGAGATAAGTAGATATCCGCTCATCCTCAAATTGTAGGTAATGAGGTGATTATTTCCACTCAACTCTACCTCTGGACAGATTTGGGCTTGAAGAATTTGTTTTTAGTGTACCTATAGTTATAACATGTACACCTACACATTAGTAAGCCGAATTTATAATTGCTTTCCTAACACTACCACAATAACTATAGTGGGAAAAATATATAAGTGAGAATCGCTGATTTATTTAGTAAGGATTTGACGCTAGAAGGACTTTGGTTAACAAACAAATTATTTCACTTTCTCATCATCTCAATAGTTTTCCAAACTCACAAAAATGTCAACATGGTCCCTTACACTTTCACAAATTTCTATAAACTCTATTTCTATTTTATTTATTTCAAGAAGTCCAAAAATTTATCTTAATAACCCAAAATTTTCATGACCATTTCACTCCAATAAATCCACAAGCACCTATAGAAATTTCTTTCTCTATCTATGAGTTTCCATATTAGATGATTATCAATGCTTGTAATTATTTATGATTTAAATAATGAAAAAGAAAAGGATTATGCAATATAAGATTTATGCTTGCAAATTCACCAACAACAACCTGTCTAGAAATTTCCTTCCTTTATATATATATATATATATATATATATATATATATATATATATATAGAAAAAAAAAAATATAAAAAGTTTTA
>JASKGM010022364.1:0-18596 GCA_034509205.1 Ceratonia siliqua | reverse complement strand
AACCCAACTTTTCTGTAAAACTTGGCAACACTCTTTTTCCCCAAATTTGAAATTATAATTACCCAAGTCAAGAGTACCAATGCTTCTATATTGATTCTCACATGGGACTTTGTTTGACATTTATTCCAAATTTTCTTTTTGAAGGTGGGAAGGCAAGTTAAGCAAATTTGGAAATTGGGCAAGTTTAAATTTAGAGAATCCTCACTCACCCAACAAATTACAATCCCAAAACTGACCTACAGCCATATATTTGCTTGTTTTTAACCAAAGAATGGTAGATAGCTCCCTACCAAAAAAATTGGTGTTGAACCTCTATAAATTTTCAGCCAAAAATTTAGATAAAAATTGGTGTTGAACCTTTATAAATTTTCAGCCAAAAATTTCTATCTAAACCTGTCTTTTATACCCCAAAGTTGTTATTCTTCATTAACTAAAAAGATCAGTTCTTACCAACCAAGAGAAGAAGAATTTCAGATCCAACAAGCTCCCCAAAACGACACTATAGCTTTCCAGCCACCACGAAACATCCTCACCCAACCAGTAACAACAGACCACGACGACGAAGGTGGCGACGGAAGAGGAGGAACGAACGAGTTAAAGAGGGGAAATTTCTATAGTTTGTTTCGAGTACAAGGGGAGGGGCGTTAAACAAGGGGTTAAGGGACTGTTTTGTAATTTTTAAAAGTTATAGTTTTTCTATTTAGTCCCTAGGCTTTAGGTTATTTAAATTTGATTCTCTCCTTTTTTTTTTTTGAAAATGAGTTGGGCATTACAAGTTATATCCCCCTTAAAGAAGAATTCGTCCTCGAGTTCTCGAAATACTAAAAGAACTATTGAGTAGGATCACATACTGAATAAGTAGGGTATTTCTTCTGGTTCCCAGGTCATCTCTTCTTTTCCATGGCATTCCCAGATTACCTATATCTAAGGATATTCGTTGGACCTAAGTTTTTTAACTTGGTGGTTAATGATAGCCACCGGTCGTTCCTCGTATATCAACTGAGGAGTTATCTCTATTGGCACATATGGTAAAACATGGGTATAATCTAGAACGTACTTTCTTAGCATAGATATGTGGAATACATGATGCACTCCTAACAATAATGGTGGTAGATCTAGCCTATACGACACTACTCCAATTCGTAGTGTGATAGGGAATGGACTAATGTACCGAGGAGTCAATTTACCTCGCCTACCAAACCTCATTACTCCCTTCATTGGAGACACTTTAAGAAAAAGTTGATCACCCACTTGAAATTCAAGTTCTCTTCTTCGTTTTTCAGCATATGACTTTTGCCGGCTCTGAGCGGCTAATAGTTTCTCATGAATGCCTTTCACTTTCTCTATTGCATCCATAACTAAGTTTGGCCCAAGCAACTTAACTTCTCCGATTTCAAACCATCCCACAGGAGACCTGTATTTATGATTATACAACGCTTCAAATGGAGTCATCTGAAAACTGGAGTGATAGCTTTTATTATAAGCGAATTTAATGAGTGGTAGATACTTTTCCCAACTACCCTCGAATTCCATCACACAGGCTCGTAACATGTCTTCTAATTCCTGAATTGTCCTTTCGAACTGACCATTAGTCTAATGATGGAAGGCAATACTAAAGTGTAGTTGATATCCCAAGGTCTCCTGAAATGACTTCCAAAAATGGGCCGTTAATTGAGTACCTCGATAAGAGATTATGAGCTAGGGTATACCATGAAGAGAAACTATTCTGTCTAGGTATAACTATGCATATTGAGGAGCTGAATAAGTAGTCTTCACTGGTAGGAAATGTGCACTCTTAGTGAGTTTGTCCACAATCACCTAAATCGAATTATACCCTTTAAAGGTTTATAGTAACCCAGTTAGAAAATTCATGGTAATTTGTTCCCACTTTTATACTGGAATCGCTAGGTTTTGGTGTAACCTTGTAGGCCTTTGGTGTTTGGCCTTAACCTGTTAACATGTTAGACAATGAGAAACAAAACCTGCTATATTTTTCGCCATCATATTCCACCAGTAATGAACATTTAAGTCACGATACATTTTATTACTTCCTGGATGCATAGCATAGGAAGACAAATAGGCACAGTGCATTATCTATTTCTTCAACTCATTCACTTCCGGTACCCATAATTGACCTTTGTAAAATACTATTTCTTGGTTATTAGTTATGACACCAGTATCAACTTCTGACTTCGCCCTTTCTAATAGTTTAGCCATGTTAGGATAATTTGAGACTATACCTTACACTAGCCAATAGTACATCGGATGAAGCTATCTGTAGTTCAACTATATTATTTTCCAAACCATGCAACTCACAAATCAAGGGTCTATGACCAGCTTTGATGTGTGATAAGTTACCACTAGACTTTCTATTGAACGCGTTTACCACTACGTTAGCTTTACTTAGATGGTAGAGGATGGAGCAACCATAATCCTTAATTAGTTTCATCCACTGATGCTGTCTCACATTTAAATCCTTCTGTTTGAAGATGTAATAGTAATGTTGTTAAACCTTCAATGCGAACACCACGACCGCCATCTCAATGTCTCGAGGCATATGCGATAACCTTGCCTTTCTGCATTAATACACATCTTAGCCCAATCTAAGATGCATCACAATAAATGGCATATCCACACCCACATTCTGTAAACACTGGGGCTGTAGTTAAGTGTTCTTTCAATTGTTTAAAATAGTATTCACAAGTTGACGCCCATTCAAACTTTATATTCTTTTGATTCAACTTTCTCAAAGGAGCCGATATGTGTGAGAAATTCCTAACAAAAAGACGATAATACTCTGCCTAACCCAAAAGGCTATGAATTTATGCCGCTGAAGACAGTCTGGGCCAATTTCTAACCACTTACACTTTCTTAGAATCTACATGAATACCTTCCTAAGAGACTACATGTCCTAGAAAGGCCACATGTGAAAGCCAGAATTCGCACTTTGAGAATTTGCATATAATCTGTGTTCTCTCAAAGTTTGTAACATCGTCTTCAGATGTTGGGAATGTTCATTTTCACTCCTAAAATATACCAATATGTCATCAATAAACACGAATAGAAACCAAT
The DNA here is from genome assembly GCA_034509205.1 of Ceratonia siliqua. Classification (NCBI taxonomy): domain Eukaryota; kingdom Viridiplantae; phylum Streptophyta; class Magnoliopsida; order Fabales; family Fabaceae; genus Ceratonia; species Ceratonia siliqua. The sequence continues at coordinate 15,524 of JASKGM010022364.1, read as the reverse complement.
TCAGAAATTACCATAATACTATATTCATGAGGTTCAAGAAGGCAGTAGGGGTATTAGTCAACCAAAATGACATCATCATAAACTCATAGTGCCTATATTTGGTTTTGAAAGCCGTCGTACAAATGTCACCCATCTGAATTCGGAGTTGATGATACCCCAAATGCAAATATATCTTAGAAAAGCACTAAGCTCCTTGCAATTAATCAAACAAATCATCTATTCAGGGCAAAAAGTATTTATTCTTTACTGTGATCTTGTTTAGCTATCTGTAATCTATATGGAGTCTAAAAGATCCATCTTTCTTCTTCACAAACAATACTGGTGCCCCCTATGAAGAGGTACTGGGGCAGATAAATCCTTTTTCTAACAATTCCTATAACTGTACTTCCAGTTCCTTAACTTCATCAGAGGCTATCCTATATGGAGGGAGTGATATCGGGTTTGTCCCTGTATAAGTGTCAATGCAGAATTTAATTTCCCTCTTTGCTGGAAGACCTTGTAATTCTTCTAGAAAAACATATGTGAATTTACTTACTACCAGAACTTCTTTTAATCGGTGTTTCAGACTTTCGATATCTTGAACAAAGGCTAGATAAGCCTTGCCACTTTTCCATAATAACCTCTGTGCCCCTAAGGTAGAAATGAGCTCAGTAGAAACCTTATTTCTGTCTCCTTGAACCACAATCAATTCCTTTCTAGGTAGACAAATTTTTATTGTTTTATCAAAGCAGTCCACAACTACATGATGGCTTGCAAGCCAATCCATTCCCAAAATTACATCAAATCCGTGGATGTTTAAAATAACTAAATTCACTGATAATGGTGTATTATAGATAAGAAGTGAACATGCCTTCACCACATCAAGGGAATTTAAAGTTACTTTCAAAGGTGTAAATTCCTTCAACGAAGAATTCAGTGAATCGATTGATTTCCTCAATCATGATAGCAAGTAAGCAGATATAAAGGAGTAGGTCACTCTAGGATCAAATAATACATATACAGGAATGGATTCTAGCGGCAAAGTACCTGTGACAACTGCATGAGAGGCCATGACATCCTGTCTTGTCAGAGCAAAAACTCAGGCTTGTAATCCAGAACCACCACCACGACCTCGACCTGCCATTCTTCTGCATGCATCCCTAGTGGGTTAAACAAAGAACTGAGTTGATGTCATAGATGATTGCTATAATGTGTTAGGTGTTGTTGAGTTTATTCCACTTCTAGAGGGTATCACTTTCACTGTGTATTCTCTCTAACCATGGCCTGGCTGTCCACATCTGAAACATGCACCCTTCACTTTGTGATGAGAACTAGTGTGGAACCTACCACATGTACCACAAGCGGGTGTGGTATGAGAAGATGACTGACCAAAAGGGCAGTTTCTTGGGAAAGGGTAGTTACCAGAAGTTGACTGGTGAAGATGCCGGTCAGAACATCGAGAAGAGAATGTATTCAACATGATAGGTGCTTTAGGAGGACAAGACTTAAATCTGGCCCTTTTCTTGCTGGTAAAAGCATTATCTGTTTGACTATTTTCTTTCAACATATTTTGGAACTCAGTTGCCCGATTATACACCTGCCCATAAGTGCTCTCATTTGTGACATGGATAGCATTATAATAAAATGTTTCCAGTCCCTGTACAAAGTGTCTAACTTTTTATTTTTCTGTAGGGACAACATATGGTGCAAACTGAGATAGTCGCAAGAATCTGGCAACATATTTAGAAAATGACATCTCTCTGGTCTTCGGTAAAGAGAGAAACTCATGACTATTAGCTTGTCTCACTCCTTTAGGAAAGAGCTGTTAGAGGAAAGCAGTTTTAAAAGAATGTTAAACATTCTCCAGTTCTTCTAGCAGTCTCTTTGTCTGCCATACACGAAACCAATATGCCACAGAACCATCTAATTGAAGCCCCACCATTCTCACAACTATCAATTCAGGACAGTCAATAATCCTCCATAAATTTTTCACATGCTCTAAAAACTGTTGAGGATTAATTACGGATTCAACTCTAGAAAACCGAGGGGTTTTCAACATTTAATATTATGGCTGAAAGTTTGGTGGAAGTTGCCATAGGTATAGATGAAACAAGGATAGTTAGGGTTACTGGAACACTTACTGGAGGCGTTGGTGTATTCACCTGGGTCATCACATTGACCAAAGTTCAAAGGACCTACCATATCTTCTATGTCCATTTTGGAATTACAGCCTCGGGTGGAAGAGTGGGAACAAGGTCAAGGGCACTTCCATTACCTCTGGCGGTGGATGAATTCTGGGTCTTCCTCGACCCCTAGGTTTACCTTGACCCCTATGTACATTCATTGGTTTGGTGGAGGTTTATTCAAATGTAGTAGCCTTTTCTTGTCCGAAACTAGTACGGGCTCAAGTTTTCAAAGGTATTATCTAAAAAGGAAATAAACAAGAAAATCTTAGTTTGTAGGCAATATTGCTAGGTAACACTAATTAGAATGGAAATGAGAATTGGTGGAGTAACTGATGATGAGTTTTAACATATTTGCTAATTATAAAGATGAGTTTTAACAAACTTGCTAATTATAAGTGTTCTCGGGCACACCTACCACTAGTGGTGTTCGTCGTTGTCTCGTAGGGTGGACCTGTTGGAGACCTCTATATGCCCTAATCATAGACCTAGACCATGCTTTGATACCAACTTTGTCACGCTCCTCTTAGAGCATGTGACCAGCGTAGGAAAATTACCATGTAGGTAATAACTTATTAGCCTAGAATACTTGATGCTCATAAAAAGAAGTTATAAATTGAATAATAAAAACAAACTATACTTTAACACAAAAATTCTAAGTCAAAATTTTTATAAAAATTTTGGCAGAGTTTCCTTTGAAATATAGACTATCTCATAGTACAATCAGTTCAAACACAAGGTGGATAGGCCCACCAAAATTCAAATGGCTTCAACGGCCTAAATAACAAGCATAAATAGGTCCATCATAGACTGTATATACTAACTACATAGGAATTATGCAATTATAATTATTACAGACCATGACCTTTATTCAAATGCAAATAAATTATATCTAACATTTGTCCACAGTTCTAAAAATATACTCCATTACTACTAAGGGTTGTACCTACCAAATCAGTCAGCAGACTTAAAGGGTGTGGGTGGAGATAAAGGAAGTTCACCAGTGGTTTGATCCAAAAATGTTAGAAATTGAAGGGTTGAGTCACACCGACTCAATGAATGGAAGAAATATTTACTAAGGAATGCATGAACTCACATATGTAAAGTGCATTATCGTCAAAATCATCATGTTAAAACACCGCTTCAATACATAAGGTAAAATCAAAATATAATAATATGCACATAATGCACCTTACATTTGGGAAATAAAATAATTTATATGTTAAACAATAAGATAACAATAATTAATAATATTACCACAAGAGAATATTTAAGTTTAGAATTACTTCACTGGAGTTCACAAAAATACTAGGATCCATTATCAACTCAATGGAAGAATCCAAACTGAGAAACCAATCTTCCTGCTTCAGAAGATAAGCTTAACTAGAGAGGTAACCTAGTCCTTACCTGTGGGAACTGCACTCATCGAAGGAAATATTCAATTTATAACTTTCTTCTGGAGTTTCACTCATCTGGAGGAATTATTTCATTTAAACTCAATATTCTGTCAATAATTGATTCACTGACAGAAGTACCCTTTACCAAGAACTGCCCTCAATTGATAAAGGTTACGACTTAGGTACATCTAGTGGTTCTACCACTTCTTTACCACGGATCTTAGAACACAGTTCTAAATCATATTAAAAAATCTTGCATAATTCATGTCTTCCCATAAAAACTTTGGGAAAATCTCATAATTTGGGAAAGCACAATAAATTCATGTATATATACTGCACTTTATTCAAAACATCCAAAACCATGCTTAATAATCATAAAATAAAATTCACAGTTTCAAGCATCCAGAGATAAGTAGATATTCACTCACTCTCAAATTGTAGGCAATGAGCTAATTATTTTCACTCAACTCTATCTCAGGACAGATTCGAGCTAAAAGAATTTGTTTCAAGTGTACCTATGATTATAACATGTACACCTACATATTAACAACCCGAATTTACAACTGCTTTCCTAACACCACCACTATAAGTAAAATGGGAAAAATATCTATGTGAGAATTACTGATTTATTTAGTAAGGATTTGATGCTAGAAGTATTTTGGTTGACAAACAAATTACTTTGCTTTCTTGTCATCTCACTAATTTCCCAAACTCACAAAAATGTCAACATGGTCCCTTGTACTTTGACAAATTTCTATCAACTATATTTCTATTTTATTTATTTCAAGAAGTTCCAAAATTTATCTTCATAACCCAAAATTTTCATAACCTTTTCACTCCAATAATTCATAAGCACCCGTAGAAATTTCTTTCTCTATTTATGAGTTTCCAAATAAGATAATTATCAATGCTTGCATTTATCTATGATTTAAATAGTGAAAAGAAAATGATTATGCAATATAAGATTTATGCTTGCAAATTCACTAACAACAACTTGTCTAGAAATTTCCTTTATATATATATATATATATATATATTTTTTTTTTTTTCATTCCTTAACCCAACTTTACTAAAACTTGGAACACTATTTTCTCCCAAATTTGAAATTATAATTACCAAGTCAAGAGTACCAATGCTTCTATATTGATTTTCACATGGGTCTTTGTCTGACATTTATTCCAAAAAATTTTTTTTTGAAGGTGGCAAGGCAAGTTAAGCAAATTTGAAAATTGGACAAGTTTAAATTTAGAGAATCCTCACTCACTCAACAAATCACAATCCCAAAACTAACCCACAACTATATATTTGCTTGTTTTCAACCAAAGAATGGTAGATAGCTCCCTACCAAGAAAAATAGTGTTGAACCTTTATAAATTTTTAGCCAAAAATTTCTTTTGAAACTAGTCTTTTATATGCCAAAGTTGCTCTTCTTCATTAACTAAAAGGATTAGTTCTTACCAGCCAAGAAAAGAAGAATTTCGAACCCAACAAACTCCCCAAAACGACGTTTCAGCAGGAGATTTTTCCAACCACCACAAAACGTCCCCACCCAGCTAGTAATAGCATTCCACGACGGTGAGCTGGCGACCAGGAGCAGCGGTGGTTGTCAACGGCAAGGTGGTAAACGGTGAAGGAGGAACGAACGAGCTAGTGAGGGGAAATTCCTATAGTTTGTTTCAGGTACAAGGGGAGGGGCGCTGAACTGGGGTTTTTGTTGGGAGAGAAAGAAGAAATTTTTTGATTTTTAGGAATTTGAGTAGATGAGGGATTGTTTTGTAATTTTTAAAAGTTATAATTTTACTATTTAATCTCTATACTTTAAGTTATTTACATTTAAGAAATTGAGAATTACGAGTATGTATTATTTAATTATTTTTATATTAAATTATTAAATATTTTTAATTATTAATATATAATATTATATAATATAAAAAATTTAAAAATAATTTTTTATTATCAATTTAACTACTGTTTATACCAAAAAACTTTGAAGCACTATCTTTGCTTATTTAATAAATAGTTATTATTTTATTATTATTTATTATATTATTTTTATACTTTTTCTTATAGTTATTATTTTATTATTATTATTATTTATTAATATATTAACAGTTAAAAATAAAATTAAAAAATAAAATATAAATATGATTACTCCTAATAAATCATCCAAATTTTTTTAAAAAAAATCTAAAGTTCAAATTGTTACCGACTTCATTAGACTAGTTGTCTTGTGACATTCGATTTCTACCTTTTTTTTAAATGGTCCGATGCATCTAGATATCCTAGAACTTTGTTTCTTTAATTAAAAAAAGGGTGACAGACACATAGCAGGATATTGTTCCCATCTATTTAAGATCCAATGCCCATCTCTTCCTCTTCCACTCCCTCATGGCGCAACCAAGAACCCTGGAAGTTCTTCAAGTTTGCCCGGTAGCGCCACCACCGGAAACAACCTCTTCCACCGCCCCAGCCTCTCTGCCTCTCACCTTCTTTGACATACTGTGGCTGAGATTCCCACCCGTTGAGCGTCTTTTCTTCTACGAATTCCCCCACCCAACACCTTCCTTCTTCCATTCTGTTCTTCCAAAACTGAAACTCTCACTCTCTCTCACTCTCCATAGCTTCCTTCCTCTTGCCGGAAACCTCATCTGGCCCCATGACTCAACCAAACCCATCATCAAGTACGCCGCCGGCGACGCCGTCTCCCTCACTATAGTCGAGTCCGACGCAGATTTCAGCCATCTTTCGGGTTCTGATCTCTGTGAAGCCATGGAACGCCACCCTCTCGTACCCCTCTTGGCCAATTCCCATGAGAAAGCTTCTGTGTTGGCCCTGCAAGTTACTCTGTTTCCTAACTCAGGGTTTTGCATTGGAATAACCTCACACCATGCAGCTATGGATGGAAAATCATCTACTTTGTTCATGAAATCATGGGCTTATATCTGCTCTAACCTTGAGAAATCTCCGTCTTCATCGGTACCAGAGTATCTTATACCATTCTATGACAGGTCCGTGATCAAAGACCCAACTGGGTTCTCTGAAATATACGTGAATGGTTGGTTAAAGCAGGGTGGACCAAACAATAGAAGCTTAATGATGTGGAATTTAAATAACCCAATTCAAGCGAAGCTCGTTAAAGGGACTTTTGAGTTGACCCCTTCGCATATAAAAAAGCTTAAGCAATCTGCAGAATCTAAGCTGAAGAAGAAGGTTCATCTATCAACTTTTACAGTAACATGTGCTTATTTGTTGGAGTGCTTAGTCAAAGCAGAAAAAACAGAGGCAAACAGAGTACTTTTCGTATTCAGTGTGGATTGCAGGTCTCGTTTGCATCCTCCAATTCCACCCACATATTTTGGAAATTGCATTGCGGGCCCAAAGGTTGTGGCTGAGAAAAAGAGCTTTTTAGGTGAAGATGGGTTCTTAGCTGCTCTGGAGATCATAAGTGAAGCTTTGAGAAACTTGGAAGATGGAGTGCTATGTGGAGCAGAGAGATGGGTTTCAGATATGGAAAGTATAGGGAAGCTTAGAGATCATAGATTCCTCTCAATAGCTGGGTCACCTCGGTTCGAGGTTTATAGTACGGATTTTGGGTGGGGAAGACCAAATAAGGTGGATGTAGTTTCCATAGACAAGACAGGTGCTTTTTCTCTTTCGGAAAGCAGGAATGGCAATGGAGGAATTGATATTGGGTTGGCGTTGAACAAGCCAGAAATGGAGGCTTTCAGTGCTCTTTTTCTTAAGGGTCTTGAATCTTCTTGATGGTTTCAAAGCATTGGTTTGAATTTTAAAATTCACAATCTGATCAGAGATAGAAGATAGAAGAACTTCCTCTGATTTGAAGCTTTGCCTAGTGAAAACAGAGCGAGTAGCCTTCTTTTTGTTAATAATGTTTATGATTGAGATAAGTTTCATGTTAATGTATTGATGCGTGGTTAATATCTTTAAATTTTAACTTTGTCAATTTTGAGAGCAAGTTAATCTTTTTTTTTTATCAATCCTTTAGTTATATAGTTTATATTTGAATGATAGAAAAAAGATAATAAAAGCAAGTTTTAAGGTGTAAAAAATTAAATAAGTCTCTTACAAGATATAACACAGTCATTTAAAACTTCTTAACAATTTTTTATGGAAAGTAATTTAAAAAGTCATTATTTAACACTCATATCTTTTAAATTTAAATTTATTTAACTGCTATTAAGTGTGTATTGTCTAATGGGTGTTTTATTTAATTACAAAGTTATAAAAACTTTGCCCTAGACTTACTTTTAAATATAATTATTGTGTATATTTCAAGTAAGATTTAAATTTTGATCTAGTAATTAAATTAATTTTTTTATTGGATAAATTAAACTTCTGTCCTTTAATTTTTTTTATCTTCCTAATAACTTATGACAATAATGAAAAAGTAATTTTCATCCCTTAATTGATAGTGGTGGACATTATTATGGCACGTACATTAAAATGGCATATGACTTTCTGAGACAGGCTCATGTTTTAGGTTAAAGACAGCATGATGTTTGCGTTTGAAAGTCAGAAGCCTTGTCCTTCATAGCTGTTTACCTCGACAGTCTACCTATACTGAGTTGTATTCCTCTGGCTTATTCTTGACCGTTCCTTGCATGATCATATCTTCGGATCAGAGCCAATTTTTTTTTAATTTTTTTAATGTTTTTTTTAAATATTTTTTACTTTTTAAAATTAATTAATTATTTTTTATCTTATATTTTTTTCAAAATTTTTTAAAATATTTTTAAAAATTTTTTACATCTCTTTTATTATTTTTATAATTTTTTATTATCATAACTTTAAAAATTTTAAAAAATATATAAAAATATTTTAAAAAATTTTAAAAAAACTCAAAAAAATAAAAAAAATAAATTTATAAAACTCTCCTAGGTGCGGTAGGGGAGTGTTCTGTTAGGTAGGCCAACCGACCGAGTTTTGTTGGGCTGGGCGTCCATGTCACAGAACCTTTCTTCTAGCCAAGAATCCCATTATTGATCGAATCGGGCGGATGCTCATAGAAAAGCTTTGCTCGACAGTTTCTTAGTTTATAGTTGTTGTTAGATGGCATGCTATGCTTTTCATCTTCAAGAACCATTGAACCAAAACACCTTCCAGCATCTTCTAGTTTCAGCCTCTTCCATCGTCTTCCAGTTCCTGCATCTTCCAGTGTTTTTGAGCGTCTTCTTCTTCTATAAAATACCACTTTGTTTTGCTTAAAATTTCCCCAAAAACAAAACCTAGAAAAACTGGCTAATCGGTGAACTTGTCCTTTTTTTTCGATTGGACCATGATTTATCAATTTTTTTTACCGATTTCTTGAACACTAATTTTAGGATATTTTGAATCAGTTAGGGGTCTAGTCCCAGTTCAACCAATTTGGTTTTGACAACAATGATATTTATTAAATATAATACAAATGATGTATAATATAATATATATTTATAAGAAGTTCTCTTTAAAACTAGCTGAAATATTAAACAACTTATTTTTTGGATAAATATAGAGGATTGAGATTTTAGGGTTTGAACATTTACTATTAAGACGAGTATTGTTTAAAGAGTTGAACTATAACTCCACATGCAACTTTGAATATCACTTAATTACAATAAAAGAAATTAAATTAATGCATCATGATTTTAATTTTCTAATAATTGTGTGCTATCCAGTCAGCCCAATCTTGAAATCTAAATTAGTCATTAAATTAGAATAGATGAATAAGGAACAACTTATGATTTAGGTCTCGCTGCATAGGATAAGACATTGGATAAGAAAAGACACTAGATATTATTATATAAGCTATCTACCTGCTAAGCTTTTATACTATAATGTGTTTGTTGTGACAACGTATAACATAATAGATTGGATAACATAATCATATCCTGTGTTTGTTAATGAAAGATATAAGACTGGATATGATAAAAATTTAATTGTTTTGACTAAAATACCCTTATATAAAAAATATTAAATTTACCATAATTATATTTTAGCCAATTTTAACAAAATGAATATATAAAAATAAAAAATTTATCAAAAATATTTTTTAGACTAATTTTAACTCAAAATTAATATATAAAGATAACATAAAAGTTAACAAAATTATTTTTGCCTAATTTAATATAAATTACAACGAAAAAAATTATTAAATTTACTAAAAATGTAACATTATTTTACCATTATTTTACCGAAATAGGATCTGTTGCATATTAATTGAACAATAATGCTTATGAAATTCAATGAAGAATATACACATATTCATCCCAAAATAAAAATGATGAACTACTATCAACAGAAAAATTACCATCCATAAAATACCATCAATATAATGAACCTTAGCTTCACCTTGAAACCCCCAACACAAGTGTATTTGTTAAGGATTTTGCATAAGCAAATGACTAGCCTTCATATTCTCTCTAATTCCAAGGTCCATATTTGACAATTCATTAGCAACAGCCCTGGTCATCGTAAAAGTCTTTCATAACTTTGGCATTTTTAGTCAATGCATCCACCAACCTCTCACTAGACTTTTCTATATTGTGGACCATTTTGTCTCCAAATTCTACTGGGCTGGTAGTAGGCACATATCATCTAGGCCTCTTTCTTACATGTTCACCATGAGAGCTTTCATTTCTCTTTGTATTAGTTTAAGTTTGATTAATAAACATTAAGTGGGTGACATCCTCAATGTCATCATCGCTCAAACCAATAGTTGTATTAGCAGTGTTTGTATGAGCCGCTTCTTCGTTGTCTACTTGTTCCTCTGCATCAGCAAGACTTACAATATCTTTCCCATTAGCACAATTCTTACCAAATATGACAACCAAGTTATCAAAGTAAGGAAAACTTGTGTTCTTAAAGCTTTCCTTTTTTGGTTTTATCTACAACAAACAAAACATCATATGTCACATATAGTCAATAAAACAATATAAAAAAAGGAAGAATATTATAAAAAATAATTAGTTAACTAGCTAGTCAAACCTTGATATTTCATTCCACACATCTTCACTATCCATAGTAATGCATTTCTTCTCATCATTCCAGCCCAATCCACTCAAAATTTTTGAATTATACAATGCATTATATTCACCATTAAGCCTCCTCATAATTGATTCTATATGAAGAGATACTTTTATACTTGTGTTAGGGAACTTGGTTACTAATTGCTCATGTACCCATGAGAAAGTGTCTGTTTTGAATGTGCCAGCATCACCCCTCTTTCCTAGGGCAATTGCCTCTTATAGGATATCTAGCAAGGCATTGAACTCGCCTTTACTCCATACCTTGTGTTCCCTTTTCACCTTACGTTGTGGTTGACTCATTGCAACATCCATGCTTATTAAATACATAAACATAAAACACAAATAGAAAAATAAAACAACTATAAAATAGATAATCCATAACACAAATGACATTAAAAATATATAAGTATAAATTTAATAAGAATTACAACAACTTTAGAATGTCATGACAAAGTATATCATTACAAGTTTAATAAAGGGTACAACAACCACCTATTCATTATAAATATTATATGCTAGAGTATCCATCCTTGCACTCCTTGCATCACTTGGTTCAACAATTTGAATATTATCATTTGTTTCTAAGTCCTCGTCATTTGTCATGTTATCCAATTCCATATCCATTAGATCCGTAGGCATCTCTATTCTAATTAAATTGTGTATCAAACAACAAGCTATTATGATTCGATTATGAGTCTTGATAGGATAAAATGATGGACTTCTGAGAATAGCCCAACAAAGTTTTAACAACCCAAAAGTTTGCTCAATAACTTTTCTTGCTTCAACGTGCTTTTTATTAAACACTTCTTGAGGAGTTGCAAGAGTATGGCTATGTCACCAGTCATTAAAATGATAACGTGTTCAATTATAAGGTGTAAGAATCCCTTCCTCATTGGTATATCCACCATCCACAAGGTAGTAGTATCCTATATCACAAGAAAACTACCTAATATATATAACTCAATATAATTCCATATTCTTACTAGTTGGGACTTTAAGCCAATTCCTTGTAGTGACAACATCAAGCTGTACTTTTGCATATGAAGCTAAGCCCTCCTAACCCAGCAAAACATAAATAAATTTCATATATCTTGAACACACTCGTAGCTCATTTGTAGCTATGTCATCTTTTTGGCTTTGATACCTTGATTTACCTCAGGAACATTGACTTTAATATAAGGGCCTTTCAAGGCTTCAAGACATTTCTAAATAAAAAAATGAAAACCTAATGTAAGTACAAATTATATATGCTTCAAAGTGAAAAAATATCACTTAAAGGCCATACCTTAATCCATTTTCATTGCTTATATGTGCAATTTTCAAGTACAGGATCAGGTGCTTTAAGTAAAATCCCGTGCAACTACAACACAACATTTAATACTAAATTGAAGTATCTACTAACTATCTCCCCATAACATAGAAATGTAAACTTGATTACACAGTTTTTAGCATGGTGAGCTAATATCTGTAAGAACATGGCAACATGCTCTTCTATTGGCACTAAACTGTCCCCCTTTAACCAACCCTCAGTACAAAGAAGATTATATAATAGTCTAAATGTACAGATATTCATCTAGAGTTGGTCTACACATGCAACATCATCATTAATTAATCTCTCTAATAACTCTACCCTTGACTTTTCCCTCAACCTTGACAAGGAGCATTGCCTAAGAAAACGCCTCTCATACTATGTTTGAGCCACACCACGCATAAACAGAAATGACATAATACATGAAACCAATATCTCTAAGTGAGTATTTCTATTAAATGGTTATATGAAACATGTACTTTGAAAATAATATTATAGATTTTGCTTTAATTTATATGGTTAACTAGTAATGAGGAGAAATCTATCTGTATTTTTTTTAATTTTAATTTTTATAATGTTACATTCTATATTTCATATTTGAAATCATGGATTCTAGCTGCTTACTTTAGTTTGTAATTATTTTTATATCCTGTTTGTTCTAAATAGGAATTGAGACACATGGAAGAGTTAGGCTAATAGATCTTGGGCAGATAGCAAATTCACATATATAATCTGGTGTGATGTTGAGCTATTCTAGACTTCAAGAGAAACATCTAGACTAAGAACATAATCACTTTAAAGTGAAAAGAACCATACTTCTTTGTTCATGCGCCACCATGGCCATTTAAATGCGACCCTTGTATACTTTGCAATAGGAATATTTGACTATCTCTTCATCATATTTAATAATATCGATGACATAGTATTTTTTAGTGGGGCAAGTGAAGTAAATAGAGAATTAGAATCCAATATAGAGGTATCAACAGTGTTAATTAGTTAATCTCTCAAGAAATAGAGAATTAGAATCCATTACAAAGGTATCAAACATAAACATTTTAAGGAAGGGGACAAAGCAAATACTTTCATTCCAATAAATCATAAACTTTCTTCTACCATGTTGCCTATAAAATTCTCATAATCAATGGACAAATTTTATAGAAAATGAATCCTGCTCCATGTTACTTGACTTTATCTTGCATTTGTGGTATCATCCTAAAATGAATTGGACATTTGGACCATATTCAACCATGTATAAGTTGTAAATGTTAATATTAAATCAATTTCAATAAAAAAAAACGTAGATCATCCTCTAGCATACAAGCACCTTTAATTATGACATAGATATGCATGCTTTACTATGTAATGGACAAAAAGGAACCAAATTTAAAAATAGTCTACATAAATTCTCCTGAGGCTACTTCATTTGAAAGTAATATATTGAAACTTTAAAGCACCCGTATAGTTGAGGGCACTATAGTTTTCTAGCAAAGCCTAAAAACATCAATTTATCGAATATCATTTTCCTACCTTTTAATTTTGAAAGCTTGTAGAATGGAATGAAATTCCATAGAAAGGAAAGAAAGTTGAATGAAGCGTTTCTTCTATTCAAAATACACAAATCAATCCCTAAATCTCAATATCTAAAACCTTGACTTAGATAAATAAGAATCACAATGACTTCCACAAACTCATACGATGAAACCAAGATAAATAGCAAAAACTGAGATTGAGGGGCGAAACTTAAAGAAAAATGAAAGTACACGTTACCTGGGTTTCAAGTCAAAGGAGATTGAAGAAGTCTTTGCAATGTCTTCAAACGATGGTGGGAGCTTGGGCAGAAAGAGAAAATCGGACGGTGAGAAAATAGGTTTGTGAGATTTCATATTGGAGATGAGAAAATATTTTGTGGTTGAGGGGTTTTTTGGAGAAAAATAAATCCATGGGCTTATACAAGGTTCCTTATCAGCCTTTATTTCACCCCCTCTTTTGTTATACAGTGATGACTGTATAAAAAATTAAAATTGTATAAACTAATACAATCTTTTGTGCTTGCCAAACACTGTATAAGGCTGGATTGTATTAGCTTGTACTATCCTATCTGGCTTTATACGGCGCACCAAATGAGGCCTTAGTGGTTCCACGATAATTATAGTCAATTATTTAATATATTTTATTAAAAATGCAAATAATATGAAATCAGTTACAATTTATGTATATAATAACTTTTAATTTGTTTGAACAAAATCCATTTTGCATTTTGTTATAAAATATTAAGAACCAGTTCATGTTGCAACATTACCCCAAAATGGTTCTTTAAGCACATGTTTTCACATGAAGAATGAGACCATGAATCAATTATATAGTATTCCTGAGTTGATTGAGGTTCTCTCTATTAAGGCTCCGGAATGCAGCGTCAATGTCCTGTTTATTTTGGAACGACATTGTTACATTGGTGGAAGGACTCGACGCTTTAGTTGATTGGTTATAGCCTGTATCAAGAAATCCTTTGCCGTTATTTTTGTGTTGAGTAAAGCTCTCATTGTTAATATTCCTCTATTGCGTGACAACCTTGCTCATTTTCACTATGATCGACTTCAATATCCTAGTTGACTCGTCTCGTACGAGTAAGTCGTGGTTGCCATTGCCGAAGTGGTGGGAAAAAGGTGGATGTAATCAGAAGAGACATTTTCCAAGTCTTTTTCCATAGTGAATATGAGTTGGAAAATGTGTTGAGGGGTAAATCATGAATATATAGGAATTGCTGGCTAAATCTCGCATGGTGGCAAAAGAACCAATCTGTAAAGGTCCTTTTTTTAGTGAAGAAAGGAATAAAAAAACACAAAAAAAAGGGGGGCAATTTGTCGTAAATAGAATGGTTTTCATTAGCCACATAAGCTGCCCATTACAGTAGCATATCTGGACTTTTCCTGAAGCATTAAAAAGGAAAGATTGTGTGGGTTTATTTACGGCTTGCCACGTTGATAACCTATTATCCGTTGTTTGGTGCCATAAAAGTGAGGGGGAGGGAGATATTTACTGATTTTTTTCTTCTTGAAGACGCTAGACGGGACTGCTGTGCTATGATTCATTTCTGTTTTGGTGGTGCTGTTTGCTTGCTGTCTTGCTGTCTTGGTGGCTATTAGCTAGTTGTTGTGCTATTTCTATTAGTATATTACGGTGTTAACTTGCCATAAAGTGTCTTAGATAGCTGGTGGAACTGTGGTTCGTTTTAGTGCTCTGTTTTCATCCGTTACTCTGCTGGTTTCTACTACCTTGCTGTTCAGTTTTCTCTGATGTATGGGTTACGTTTTGATTTGTTTTTTCACCTTTTCTTTGTTGTTCTGTTACTTGGCTGTTTCAGCTACGTTTTTGACTCTAAGATAATCATTAATTATTCTCCTTCCTCTGTTTTACAGTGAACTTTAGTAAATTCCGTGGAAGTGGGTTAAATCTGCAAATCAGCACAAGACAAGGTGGCAAGGTTTTTCTATAATGTTCTTCTTCTCTCTTTTATTGGAAGGTTTTCACTCCCTTTCATGGATTCTTCTTCTTGCATGGCAGCAACTTTATGTGATTGGTGGCTGGAATTGTGAGAGGATGTCTTGAAGGTTGTGAGCCACCATAGGTAATT
>JASKGM010022354.1:0-20057 GCA_034509205.1 Ceratonia siliqua | reverse complement strand
CCCCCCCCCCCCCCCCCCCCCCCCCCCCCCCCCCCCCCCCCCCGGAGAGTAGCTCATAAACTGTTCACATATTGAAATGAGATCACACTACATTGTAATTCCAGGAGTCACTTTATCAGAAGTTGCTGTCACTCGATAACTTGTTGATATCGTTTAATTTGTTTGACACGCCCAAACGAATTTGACATGAAAGGTAATCCGGTATGATATTCTTAATTTACAATTCTTATATAAATATTATATTAACCGTACATTATTTACTTATTTTATTCTTCTTATGTCATTATATATATTATTTAATAAGTAATTGAAAAAATGTTAGAAATTGTGAATTTCTTTTTATGACAGGAGAGTTTATGAAAGATGATTGATATAAAATTCATCAATTTTTTTTTTCTTAAACTTTGTTGAAAACTTATATAAATGGGTGCTGTAGTATATTCTGTTTTTCATAAATTTCCTCCTCTCACCAAACACCTAATATTTAATATTGATTATTTAAGTTAAGGTAACATAAAATTTATTCTTTTAAATGTATTATATAATTCTAATGTTTAAACTTTCAAATTTTTTCTAACCTTGAACCGTTATTTTTTTAATAAAAATTAAATAAATTATCAATTATTTTAAATAATCAAAGAACTATTAATTATTTGATCTTTATATTAAAGGATAAATTACGTTTATTTTCTTGAGATTTAATAATATTATGTAATACCGTTTTAATTTTTATAATAACATTTATTTCTTTAACAAAAATTTAAATATGTCAATTTAACTTTAATATTAATACTTATAAAAAAAGTCATAAAATATTTCAATAATATTTCAAAAATAAAAATAAAATGAATCGTTATGTTATCAAATTTATATTTATAAAATTTTTTAAATAAAAGTTAAATAAATATTCCCTTATAAAAAATAAAAAAACCAATAATTTTACTAGATATTATGTAAAATTAATTGATAATTTAGTGAGGGTCAATATCAAAGAAAAAAAACATAATGAGCTGGGCCTACAATTAATACAGTAATATATCTTCGGTTGGTTAAGCTATTGATTGTCTTTTTCTGTCACTTCCCAGTGGATAATATCCCATTGATGCCATAAATATTCCCTTGCAAAAAATATAAAAAAAATCAATAATTTTACTAGTTTATTATGTAAAATTGATTGATAATTTAGTGGTTTTTCTTGAGTTTTCCACAAACTTATCTATAATTTTTTGATATTATTTCTATTGCCGACACTGATCTATAAAATTTTTATATCTATGAAAAATAATTAATCCTTTCTACCTCTTACCTTCCTTAATGAAGTTTTAATTTTATTTTGGTAGAAATTGACATTTGGGAATTTTAAGATTTAAAAAGGATATTCAAATAATAATACTGCCGTCTAATTTGTCGTTATTAATTTATCATTATCTATATATCCTAATTATATAGTGTTTTTTTATAAATTTAATGAAGGGTTTTTTGAAACAAAATGTATTATTATAAATTATAAATTTCTACCCCGTTCAATTTTTTCATTTATTTTCGTAATAAATTAATTATTTGTCATCAAATTTCTATATTTTTATATTGCCCAAAAAAACTTCAATTATTGCCATTCATCATCATTCCAATTATATGATATGATTAAACTTCAGAATTAAAAACATAGTCAAATAAAATATCATTTAGTTAAATTTCTATTTCATGGATGGAATATTTTTTACAAAATATTTTCAAAATGAAATTTAAGATTCCCCGCTACAAAAATTTCTTTTAATATATAAAAAAATATAACGTGGTCAAGAGAAGTACCATATCAAGAGTGATCCTAATGAGAGAGGCGATTAATCATCTAATCCGTAATTAATTAGACGCACTACGTCAAAGCCGCGTGGAATGTACTAATAATGAATCGGATATAGTCTTTCTTGTTAGTCTTATTGTAAAGAAACCAATTATATATTTTTAAAACTATTTAAATAGGCACATAAATATTTTTTATTTTGTACCACTTTTAACCATATTAGATAAATAGACTTTGTTTACATACAAGTTAATTTAATATATAATTTAGATAGGACGATGGATGAAAGCTGGGATTTTATTCATTTTAATTCAATTCGATTCAGATTTTTTTTTAAAATTTATTCATAGCTAGTACTATCAATGAAATTTTCAGTTGAAAGGGTCATTTTACCCCAAATCATCCCCATCAAGAAGTCGCCGATGGGTATGTAAGATAAGTAAGGTAACTAGCATCTGTTGAACATAGGGATTTGGATTCTACCCATTTGTTCCCAAAATTTAATTTTATATTTTGAATGAGAAAGAGAATGGGGTCTATACAAATTGGGTAGTCCTCATTCATTTTATGTGGAACTCTCTCATTTATTCTCTTTAACTCTTTTTTTCTCTTAAATTCAGATGATAAATCTCAAGAGAAATAGAGAGAAACACAGTTAGTAGTTCATATTTTTTTTTAGAATACACTGCATTCTCCGGAGTTACTCCAAACCTTAAAACTGAAGGTGTTTTATACGATCTTTTCAAAAATAAATAATTCTTTCGTTTTTTTTATTTAATGTTTAAAATAATAATATAAAAATTAAAAAAATTATTAAATAATCTCAATTATAATAAAAAGTTATATTAGATTAAATTATTCTTAATAAAATTAATTAAAATTATTGTTATTTATAATAATAAATAAAGATAAAAACTAAAAATTAAAAATTAATACTTTATTAATAAATTAAAATTACAAATAATTTAAAATAAATTAAAACTCTTAAAATAATTATTATTTTAAAAGAGAAGATTATGCAACAAGTGAGATTAGAACCAAACGGCAGTTATTTGAAGAAAACGAGACAATATCTTTTATAAAATACCTGTATCAAGATGTTATCTTATTACGATATACATCGTCAAACACATACCAATTTGCAGCAAATACAAAGGCACTCAACACCAAAAACCAGAAGATCAACCCTTAATTGGCAGCCATAGCCTTATAACGATGAAAGAAACTAGACACCCATAGGCACCACACCCATAACTGGATCATTTGCCCAATTAAAATAAGCAAACTGAATCAGATCTTAGTCATGGATTTTAGTTGTAGTCAGGATTTGCCAGAAGATAAGCCTCAACCGCCTTGAAAAGACCATCTCCCTTGGCCTTCCCACCCTTGAGCTCCTCCTCACTGGGTGGAGCATCGCCTTTGGTGAAGTACTTGATAGTGACCTTCGCAATGGATCCCCCACCAGGGGCAGCCACCAATGTGTTCTCAAATGAGATCTTCTCCACTGTGTCTGGCAACCCACTTCCTCCAACTATGCTGTAGTTATATCCATAGCTAGCCTCATCAATTGCTTCAACTTTGTGCAACACATGGTGCGTTTGCCCGCCTGCAAATATATTGATTCTTCCTCTTTAGCTTGCTCTTTTATTGTTACTCATAGTTTAAAATTAGAGTCCTAAACTTGTATCATAATAAAACACTTTAACTTATATATATAAATATTATATGTAAATATTATCATATATAATATTTTATATCAGGGTCTGTTCTTTAGATATCTATGTTGTATCGGGGGTGAGTGGCCATGCTTTTTAGTTATTAGATTTCATTATGTACAGAGGAACATATAAAACTGACCTTCAACGAAAGTGAGCTTCTTGACGGTGCCTGGTCCTCCATTTCCTTCAACGATTTCAACACTCTGAACGGCCTCCAAAGCTTTGGGGATGACGTTGTCAGAATCTTTTACAAGAGCTTTGTAAAGCTTAGCAGGGGCCACAGTGGAGGTGTTTTCGTTATCGTAAGTAAAAACACCCATGATGATGATGGTGAAAACTTACACAAGGAGAAGAGCAAAAATGCTAGTGTGAGGAAGAAGATTCTGGTTGCTGGGTGGTTTCTGAGCTGAAAGGAAGCTAGTATTTATAGCCACTGAAGGCTGGCGTTGCCTTTACTCATGGTGATGAAATAATCTGGTTGTTGAATTTTTTTAATTGGAATAACCTTTTGATTTCTATTTTTTTTTCTTGGCACTTAGTTAGATCTTTACTTATTAATAGCATTAGAAAAAGACTTGGATAAACGTAGCAACTTAAAGAATTAGTCAAAGTTGGTGGGTTAGAAATACATTTTTGTGAGAGAGAGATCAGAGATTCGCCAGCAGCCTTTCTTCTAGAAGGTGAGCAACTAGACCAAGTTGTATAATTAAATTATTAAAGCGTTCGATAATATCGGACTAAGCAGTGCAAAGCAGAAAGATGAGATAAAAAAAGTTACATGGAAATGCGCATCTACAGTAGTTAATTTCCAGGTGGGCTGTATATTATATAATATTAAGCACCGGTGAATATGGCCAGAAATTTGTATATGTAACTTAATTTTAGCTTTTTCTCTTACTTTCTTTTTGGCAAATATTGTGATCTTATAGCTTGTTCATATGATTTATAAACTATATGCGTAATACGAACATAATTAAAGGGATTTGAAAGATGAATATATCAAGAGGGGTGAATTGGAATTTAAAAACTAAAGTTCTAATGATTTTTAAATTAAAACATACAAAACTTTGCTTTCATGTACTAATTTTATATGAATATATAAGGATCATGTAGTATACAGACCACAGTGAATACGGTGTAAAATAATTAAGTGTACAGATAATTAGTTAATTAAAATTTTTTCAGTTAACTGAAACTTCAAAGTAGTGAAAAATTCAGAAGTAATGAACGAAAATTCAATGAAAAAAGTAAGAGAGAAATAGGGACACAATATTTATATTAGTTTAACCCTTAAATATGACCTATATTTGATTTTCTTGACTCTTCAATGATTTTTCACTAGTTTAAAATAATTCATTCGACTAATTAGGAAGAGAAAGGAAAGAAAAAAGAAGTTAGAAAGATGAGGCAGCAAAGCTTGACTCTGGAAAACGTACGACAGATATCTCAAGGATCCCTAGGTAGATCGGGAATTCTCACTGGTTTCACATTTGAGGAATGATGTGTGTACATTTGTACACTTCTATATATTATAAGAAAAGAAAGAAAAATGGAGAGGAAAGAGAGAAAATAAAAAAATTATTTTTTTAATAAAAAGTAACATGTTTTATAATTTAAATAATGATATATGATGATATACTTTTTAGATGGTGTACATTTATCGTTTTTCTTCACATTTTGATCTTTCTTTTTTTTTTTCTCACTCTCCAACTTTGTTTTTTTTTTTTCATTGAGTATATAAATTATATAGTGATAAGTAATTTTGTTTAAAATTTTATAGCTTTAATAAAAATAAGATTTAAATTTAAATTCTTGAATTCACTATAAATAATTTTATCAACTGAACTAAATGACAACTTTCCTAACTTTATTTATTTTAAAAATCTATAAAATAGTTCACATGAATTTGTCTCAGCGTTTGTTTGCAGATGGGGAATCAAATTGCATTTGTTAATAATTGTATGTACTGCCACTTGTCCAACAAAACATTTTCCATAAAAAATAAAACTAAACAAACTTAATGGTCTGCACCTACAATTCAATTACTCCCTCCGTTTCAAATTATCTGTCATTTAAGGTAATGGCACAAGAATTAAGGTAGCTATTAAATAGTCTTGATTCTAACAAAAAATAATTGTATTTGACTAAATTACCCTTATTAAAGTCAACTTAAACTCTTATTACTACTCTATTGAAAATAACAATAAATAAGGATATTTTTGAAAAAATAACAATTAATACTTCATTGGTAATGTAAAACGACAGATAATTTGAAACAAAATTAAGCTCCTAAAACGACAGATAATTTGAAACGGAGGGAGTATTATAGTTTGGGTTGGTAGGAGTCCCTTGTCTAAATAAACAGAGATAAAGAGATAGAGACTTTTTATTTATAGTTGCAATGGGTTGAGGGGGCAAATGTACAATAATGAACAAGTTTTTTTTCTTATTGTTAATTAGTTATAGGATCCTTTTCATAATATATAGTTGACTTATATTTTATTGACCACACATAGAGAAATGTACACGACATATAATTGAATACTTGATTCCACATTTTTATATCAATAAATTGAATCTTTTGTATATAAGCTTTCTTTTTAATTTTTTAATAAAAATATTTATAACGAAATGTTTTTCTCATCATCTAGCTATGACTCAATGTCAAGTAATTGAGGAGGTTTTACCGTGACAGACACATCAACTATATATATCCGTTCGTCTTTTGAATTTACTAGTTCAGATCGAGTACGTGCAAGGCACGTATTATTATTATATTTATATTTTATATAATTTTTAATATATTTGGCAATTTATAATAATTATTGAATAAATTACATAATGAATATATTTGAATTAAGTTAATCATTTACAAAAAATGTTTTAAATTTTATTTTTTCTATAGTGGGTTTCATTTTAGTTTCATTTCTTAACATCTTTCATAAATACAACTTATATAAAGAAAAGTAATTCTTATCTAATCTATAGAAATTAAAATAATTTAATTTTGAAAGATATAATTTAATATATAAAATAATTTAATATTTCCACTTTGAATTATTTTTTTGTAGTCGTTAGAAAATATGAGTAAAGCACCCAAGAAAAAGGGATTGAGCTGGGTCATGAAAACTTAAGAAAATTTTCAAGCAGATTAAGCTTTTGATAAAAAATCAAGCAAAAGCTTCTGCTTAATGGTTTTAATGCAAATGCAAAACCAATTTCAAAACTTAAGTATATGAAATCTTTTTCAAAACACTGAAGTGAACAGGTTCATAAACTAAGTTGAAAAAAACAAGTTTAAAACAAATTTAAGGGCTTATATGAAGGTGTTTCAATTAGAAGGGCTTTTGTTAGAAGTAAAACCTTTTTTGTGTTTGAATGTAGTAATTAAAAAATACTTTTAAATTATAAAAGTCCTATAGATACAAATTATAAAAGCATTTTTAACTGATAAAATTATTGAAAATGACATATCAAGTATGAGTTGTAATTAGTAAATATTAAAAGGATACTTTTGTCTAGAAAAATTCAGTAAAAAATTACCCATCATTCTTCTCTTTCATTTATCGCATAGGCTTTTATTTGAAGCTACAATTTTTAGTTTCAGAAAAAAGTATTCTTTTGTGTTTTTGTTATAAGCATATCCAAACAACATTTTTCACTCAAGAAACAATTTTTTTTTTTGAAAAAAGGTGCTTTTTATACAAACAAACTCATCCAAATGGACTCTTCCCAAAACAATAATTTACGCAAATGATCAAGCAAAGCCATAAGTGATCAGGCAAAGAAATAAAACTACATAAACATAAAGAATTAATGGATAAGAGAATTAACATCATGACATAAAGATTTAACGGATAAGATAATTAATACCACGATATATAGTTGTTCATATATATGAATAAGATCCTATCCACTCTCCAAGCAAAAAGCTTGAGAATTTTAATATAAAGGGGTAATCACTAATGTACATAGGATAAGGCAGCACAACCTTTTACAGCCAAAAGTTTAATCTCAGCTCTCACAAGCTACCTCTGGATTTTCCACTCACAATCCAAAAAAACTTACACACAAGCAAGGCAATACTAGCCTTTACAAACCTTCACAGGGAAAGTTATCCCAAGCTTTTACAAATCCTAAACCCTAGGTTTTTCTACCAAGAACCTAGCATACTTCCCAAGTCACTCAAGAATAGTCACAAAGAGCCTCACAAATAAACTCTCTTTCAACAGAGTAAATGCAACAAATGATAGCAGTGAATGAGAAGTAGAACCTTGTCTTTGCCAAAATTATTGCCTTTTTCTACTTACTCTTTAATGCTCTTGAGGTGGAACTATTTATATTCTTCAAATCTAGCCGTTGGAGCTCCATTGAATCCACTTCTACAAGTCCAACGTTCACCTTTATTTGCAATTATGGTGGTTTTGGTCGTTGCTTTGTTTCCTTGCAAGTTAGATCGAAAGATCAAGATGGTTTACACTTTAGGCTTGGAACTACTTGATTTTTTTGCACTTCTTTTTTTATAGTCTGACTTTGTCAATTCTTACAGGCCTTTTATCAATGTTAATGATTAGGGAATTTATTTCATGCATTTTCTTAGCCTTAATTACTTTGTTTTAGAGTGTTTTGTGTGTTTGTCCCTCGTTTGTCTACAATTTCAGTTGACTTTTACATATATTTAATCCTTAGGAATTCTTGATATTTTTTAGGTATTGAATTGTGGTTTTGGGTTGAAATTGGGCTGATTTGAAGAATCATAAATTGGGTTAGGCTTAGAGATTAAATTCATGTTGAGCTGGTCAAGTAACCTAGACCATTGTCTAGTTTTTGTGTCATAATAGGAGATACCGACCTCGGTTTCAAATGTTCTTTAGCTTCCTGGAAAGATAGGACAAAGATCTAAAACTTTCATTAAGATCTCAAAACCAAGTTCTAACGTTTTGAAGTCCAAATGTAGTGAAAACAGAAGTAGTAGCTATTTATAAACATATTTTCAACCCATACCTTGTGTCGGTTTTTAGCTTGCATCTTGAGTTCTAGAAGTCCAAATTTAGCAAAATTAGGTGTGTTGAAAAGCAGAGAAATAGATATACAACTTTTGCAAAGGGTCTAACTTCAAAATATGACTTTTGATGCTCTAAATTACCAAAGAATAAGGTGATGCAGCGTCTACCGGCCTTGCTGAAGCCACGGCACCCAAGATCCATGCCGCGGTGCTAGAACTGCGGCCCTAATGCCCAAAAGCCGAAGCTGAGATACCCATGACTGAATTTTAGGAAAACATCCAGCCTCTCAAGCCACGGCTCTGTCACCCTAGAGTGTGGCTCCCAGGCTATAGATTCATTAAAAGACCTAAAACTTGATAAAAAAAAAAAAGGACTTTTGACCTAGAGAAAGAGAAGCTAAGTTAGAGGCAGCCTTCAACACCTACAAAGGAGTTCTTGGAGGGAGGAAGCGAAGGAGATCAAGAGTCTAGGAGCTTTCATAGTTATCTCTAAATCTCTTACCTTACTCTTTACAATTGAAATTCTAATGTTGATTGTAGTTTTGATTTGGGTTTTTACAACTCTTTCAATGGAGTATATTTCTTATTCTAAGATTCAATTGGAACCCACATGTAGTTTGAATTGATTCTTTTTCCTATTAATCTTAGTAACTATCATTGGTTGATTTCTCTATTATATGCTTGATGCTTCTAATTAACTGGCCATTAATTAGATTGAATTTGGGAACCCTAGGAACTTTGGGAAAATGATTTTAGGGTTTTGCCTTAGATAGAGGGATGTGTGATCATTTAACGGAAGCGGTGAGTTTGTGCATGATAGGAATATATTAGCACAACACATACAATCAATAAAGAGCATGGACTTAATGAATTCATATATTAGAGATTATTCATAGGAATATAGGATAATTCTAATTAGGAGTATTTTCATTTATTCTTGGGAGAGATAATAGGATTGTTTAGGACCCTAGCTCGCAATTAAGATAATTAACTAAGAGAATTAGGGAAAGAATTGAGAATTATGAACTGTAGGGGAAAATTTTAATCCTAGGCTCTACCAACTTAATGAATTTTATCTCTTAGTCAATCGTTTAGCTTACTGTTAAATTGCTTTTCTTAATTCAATTAACTATCAATGTTAGTTTGATTAAGATTGAGGAATGCAATTCTAGTCATTAACAACTTGGTATTAGCTCTTCGTGGGAACGATACTTAACTCACTCTTTATTACTTGTTACAATAATGTGTACTTGTTTTTGCATAGTATATATTTGCACGAACAAGTTTTTGGCACCATTGCCTAAGAAATGTTTTACTATTTTGTTAATATTAATATTAATTTCTTAGTTCTAATTCAAACTTTTATTTTTTTTTTTACAGGCGCTGTAAGTTGTTGCATGCATAGTGCAACTAGCAAAAACACTCTTCTCTTTGATCCAAAAATCAAAAAGACTTGTAGACGAAACTGAAAAGAGAGAACCCACTTTGTGAATCAGTAGCATGCAATGGACTTAGTACCAACTGATGAATAGCCCCAAGTAATTCAAGATTATGTCACTTCACAAGTGGATGGGGTTCAGTCTAGTATCGTCTAGCACATTGATAAGTGCATATTTTGTCACATTTTTATGATGAATTCTCTTGCATTTAATTTCCTTGTTCTTGAATTTCTTGTGTTCTTAGCTTCATTTATGTTTTGTAGGTATTTTCAAGTGGAAATGCATTTATGAGAAGAAGTGAGTTAATTTAGGCATGCTTTGGAGCAATGGGGAAGCAAGTCCATATGAAAAAGAGATCAAAATGCCTATTTTCATACCGAAGTCAGAGAGCCCAGTGCCCTAGCTCTCATTCTTGGGAGTTGCAGGGCTCAAATTCGAAGAAAAACTGTTCCAGACCTGGGAGTTCACCTCCCCAGTGCTCTAAAATAGTGCTGCGACATTCAAAAGTCAAAGAATTTCACCCATGGCTTAGTGCTGTAGCGCTGGTTGGCCAACGCCGTAGCTCATGCTACCAAGAGGTTGGGCACCACGGCGCCCATATGTTGATGTCCACGTTTAAAAGTTAGAGTTAAGCACTACAGTGCTTCGGAGCCAAGGCTGCAGCACTCGCTCATGCTGATTCACTTAAAAACACATCTCCCACATAGTTTCATACATTTTAACACTTTGAAACTTTGAGAGAAAGCTTAGAAGAGAGGAGGAGAGCAAGAGGAAGATTGAAGAGAGTGATTTTGGAGAAGATTCAACCTTTTGGAAGTCTTTAAAGAGTTCTTTCTTCAACTTTTCTTCATTCTTCTTGTATTTTCAATAGTTTTCATGGATTGTATTATTGTATTGAGTAATTTTATGATGTTAGAAGGCTAAAGCCCTTTGGTTGAGGGTGAACTCAATGCCTTGGACATGATTTTGTGATTAAACTCATTGATTATGTTATTCAACTTCTTTTGAATGGTTGTTTATGTTATTCTACTTCATTTGTTCATGATTGTTGGTTGGTTTTATTTAAGTGGCCAACTAAATGAACTAGGTAGTCATCTAATGCTAAAATAAAAGATTGAATACGTAATAATTTGATTCTCTTACTCACAAGTAGCAATTTGTAGTGATTAGGGATGTCCAAACGCTTGAGAACTATAATGTGGAGGATAACATAGGTTAAGTAATCCAAGTGTTTGAGATTGTTGCCTAGATTAACTTATCTTTCTCACCTTAATGCTTTCATTGGATTAATCTAGGAAGTGTTTTTTAGGTTGTTCAATGATTAGGGGGTAAGTAGGGAGCGTTCTTCTATTTATTGAATAACTAAGGAAAAATTGGAATAGTAGTGCTTGTTATTATCTACGATTATTAGTCATGATGGAGAGTTGAAAACGTTGCCATGTTTATAATCATAATAAGTGATTTTCTATGATCATTTGCCATTGTCCAATGGAGAAAAGTGAATCCTCAACCATATTCCTTGCCTTATTATAATTTTCTTATTCTTTGTTATGTTCTTTAGTCTTATTGCTTTTATTTACTTTCATCTTTATTCTAAGTACCTTTGTTCTCACCAAAACCCCCTATTTTCTTTCTATATATTGATTTATTAATTTATTTAGTGATTAATCAACTAAACCTAATCCTCTATAGGAAAACGACCATTGCTTTGAAAAACAAAAATACTTACCACTATATTACAAGGAGATTTATATTAGTGGTGTTTCCCATTTAGAAAGCAATCAAATTGAGGCTTTGTTGCCAAGGTTTGAAGTTCTAATTGGGAACACACCACACATGAGGATCCACATTTGCATATGGCAAATTTTTTGGAAATATGTTATACGTTCAAACATAATGGGGTATTTAAAGATGCGATCAGACTTAGGCTGTTTCCTTTTTCACTGAGGGATAAAGCAAAAAGTTGGTTAATCTCCTTACTAGTTGGTTCCATTACCACATGGGATGTTTTGGCACAAACTTTTTTGTCCAAATAATTTCCACCAGCTAAGATAGCCAAGGTGAGGAATGATATCACCTCCTTCCAACAACTAGACCAAGAGTCATTATATGAGGCTTGGGAGAGGTACAAGGATCTTCTAAGAAAATTCCCACATCATGGATTACCCAAGTGGCTCCAGATAGAAACCTTCTACAATGGGTTAAATGGTTTCTTAAGGTCCATTATAGATGCCACATCAGGTGGAGCACTTATGAGTAAATCAGCGGATGAGGCATATGTCTTATTGGAAGGACTGCCAATAACTATCAATGACTTAGTGAAAGGTCCATGCCAAGGAAAGTAGCTTGGATTTATGAAGTTGTCACAATGACATCCTTGGCAACTTAGGTAACATCAATGACCATGCGGATGGACAACTTGGGAGTTCACACAAGGTAGAGCCCCTTTGTTGTGTGTAAGGTATGTGAAGGTAACCATGCTTGCAAGCAATGCACTATGGGTTCTAAGTCAGTACAATATGTCAGTAATTTCAATAAACAATAGAATAACCCATATTCAAGTAACTATAACCCAAGTTGGAGAAATTACCTCAACCTCTCATGGGATAACAACTGGAGATCACCACAAGCTACGAAGCCAATCCACCCATATTAGGTTTTCAACCTCAAGTAGCTTCACATGCCCCTAATCAAGAAATGATGCCTACACTGGAGGAAGCTATGATGCAATTGGCTAGCAACACCAGTCAATTCATAACTAAAACAAGAAATCACCTATAGGAAAACAGAACAAAGTTACTGAGTCAGGGTGTATCTATAAGGAATTTATAATTTAAGTTGGGTTAGCTAGCCGCTAACTTGAACAATCAGCCATAGGGTACCTTGCATAGTAACAAAGAAGATATTCCAAGGAAAAAGTCAATTGAGCAGTGCAAGACAATAACATTCAGGAGTGGTAAAGTGTTACCTGAGTTAAAGAGAAAACCAGCATCATCTCAAGAAATTAGAGGGAAGGAAATTGAACTGGAAGTGAGTGAAAAACATAAGAGTGACACTGGATCTGAAGGTAAATCTCAAGATAAGGTCATAACCACTACCCCACCACCACCATTTCCTCAAAGAGCTTATATGAAGAAACTTGTTGCACAGTTTTCTAAATTTTGGAGGAATTTAAAAAGCTTCATTCAATATCCCCTTTGTAGATGCTTTGGAAAATATGCTTAGCTATGTTAAGTTCATGAAGGAAATATTATCTAGAAAGAGAAAATTATAAGATTTTGAAATAGTGGCTCTCACTGAGGAATGTAATGTCATCAGCTAGAAGAAACTACCATATAAACTTAAGGATCTAGATAGTTTCAAAATTTCATGCACAATAGGCAACCAATTCTTTGGTAATGCATTGTGTGATTTGGGTGCCAGTATCAATTTGATGCCATTTTCAATTTATAGGAAATTGGGGTTGAAGAAAGCAAAACCCATAAATGTAACTTTACAGATGGCTAACAGATCCCTCACTTATCTTAAAGGGATTGTGGAAGATGTTCTAATTAAAGTGGATAAGTTTATCTTCCCAACTGATTTTGTTCTCTTGGATATAGAGGAGGATCAATCAATCCCTATCATCTTAGGGAGACCATTCCTAGCTATAGGAAGAACTCTAATTGATATAGAAAAAAGGAAAATTCACTATGAGAGTTCACGACCAGGAGAAAACTTTCAAAGTTTTTAAGGCTATAAAACTCCTTAAGGAATCTGAGAAATGCTTCAAGGTGTAGACATTAGGTGATGATACTAACAGTTTTGGTATGGATACTTCTCCTAGTGAATTTCATAATCACACTTCTTGGTTAACTAAGTCAGATCCCAGAGAGCATGGGCAGTTACTGAATGGCGTACCCCCATGGTATAGAACAAACACTCATTATGCGCCACTAGAATTCACTGCAAATGGAGATTATCATGCTAGACCACTCATGGCTTATGCAAGATCCTCTACCACCTTAGCTACACCAAACTGAGATCTGAGATAGTGGGGTTGATGATTATAAACCAAGTGCTTCTTGGGAGGTAACCCAAACAATTTATGTTATTCTATTTTTTTAGTGTGTTTAATTTTTTTTCTTGCATTAATATCTTTTCTAATTTAGTTTTTGTGGTTATTTTCAGTTTTCAATAAAAGTTGTGGATGAACAACTATGTTGCTGCTCTCTTTGCTACTCGTTCAGGGAGTTTCTTTTCTATTTACCTCTTTTTATGTTGTATGTTGAAACATTAGGGACATTATTTATTTTGTTTGGGGGTAAGGAAAGAAAATTCAATTTTTCTATACTAGTGCATAAAAGTAAGGAAAAAAAATAACTTGTTGATGTTAAACAACTTTGCTAGTTTCTTTACATTTAAAATAATTGCATTCATGGAGTTTAGTTTTCCTAGAGTTAGGAAGCATTAAATTTTTTTTTTTAGTTCTTTGGTTAAATCATTATTTCGTGATCATCTTTTCTAAATTTTAGAGGATCTAGCCATATACTTTGTTAGCTTAGAGAATTATATGTGAATTGAGAACATTTTTGCTTTTCACCTCAAGCCTTATAAAAGTTGTTGAGTGATAAATAAATAAACAAAAGCCACAATGGTGATTGAAAAAAGATGAAAATAAAGGTAGGGTAATGCTTCGATGTTGCATTGTTACTTAGTAACTGGGTGTTCACATCAAAAGTTGAGAGCATTCAAGTCAAACGATACTTGGATTATGAGAATGCAAATCATACTAGTTGAATGTGAATTATTGAATAACTAGGAATCTATACCAAAAGTATGGAGTTTTCATGTCAAAAGGTGATTCACATCCTAGAACCAGCTACCTTTGAAAAAACAATGATGAAAAAAAAGAATAAGAGGCATGAGTTTGATTTTTTGCATATACCAATCCAAGTTGCAAAGTGTAAAGTATTCACACACACACACTTAATCTGGTGAATTATGAAAGATGTTTTAGTCCTTGAACTCTTTGAAAATTTTTGAGATGTCTTCTCCATTATTTAAGGCTAGCTTTCATGAAAGTTTGTGAAATACAAATGTAAGAAACTTAGCGAAAGTGTTGTTAGTTTTCATTAGTATGTATTTTTTGATTTTGTTGTGCTTGAGGACAAGAAAACACTCAAGTTTATTTGATGAGGGAATTTATTTCATACATTTTCTTAGCCTTAATTACTTTTTTTTAAGTGTTTTGTGTGTTCGTGGCTCACTAGAATTTTTGGTGGATTATATATATATTTAATCCTTAAGAATTCTTGATATTTTGTAGGTATTGAATTATGGTTTTGGGTTGATTGAATTCATGTTAAGTTGCTCAAGCAACCCAGAACATAGTCTAATTTTTGTGTCATGAAGGGAGCTATGGGCCTCGATTTCATATGTTATTTTTCGTCTATGAACAATATGATAAAGGCATACAAGTTTCATGAAGACCTCAAAACTCTATTATGCCATTTTGAAGTCTAAATGTAGCAAAAGTAGAAATAGTAGCTGTCCAAAAACATATTTTCAACCCAAATCTTGTGTTGGTTTTCAACTTGTATCAGGAGGTCTAGAAGTTTAAATTTAGCAAACTCATGAGTTAGAAAGATGAGAAAGATATCTACAACTTTCATGAAGGGCCCAACTTTAAAATATGACGTTTTGATACTCTAAATAGCTAGAGAATAGGGTGTTGTAGCATCCACAAGCTAAAGTAGTAGCAACAACACGACGCATTGGAGCTGCGACCCCCATGATCTAAGCCGTTGCACCAGCCTTGAAGCTGCAGTGCCTAAAATCCTAAGCTGTTGCACCTTCAGCTAAATTTAAGGAAAACTTCCAGCCTCTTAAGCCGCGGCTTTGGCACCCTGAAGTTGCAGTACCCATGAAATAGATTTATTAAAAAGCCTAAAAAATGCTTAGAAAAGAAGACTTTTGACCTAGAGAAAGATGATCTAAGTTAGAGGCAACCTTCTACAGCTGTAAAAGAGTTCTTGGAGGGAGGAAGCGAAGGAGATCAAGAGTCTACTAGCTTTCATCGACTTATCTTTGATTCTCTTACCTTACTTGTTACCTTTGAAATTCTGATATTGATTGTAATTTTGATTTGGGTTTTTACCAATGTTTTAAAAACTGGACTGGTTATTAAACCAGTGAAGGCAAAGGGTCACGAGTCAGTGGTTCAACCAGCATCGAACCATAGTGAACCGTATTTAAATTAAATAATATATTTTTAATTTTTTAGTTTATATATTATATATAATATAATGTATTATATATATAATAATAATAAATAAATAAATATAGTATAATATATTATATAATATGTAATTTTATCAGACATCACAAAAAAAGTGACGAAGAGAGGACTAGATAGGTAAATAACCATTATTTTCATTTAAATATTAGTTAATAGTTTTAAATCTATAATATTTAAAAGGACTTAAACCAAAAGTAGTTCAATAGTTGCGTGGGTTCTGATAAGACTCATGAATGATACTTATTTATCATAAAGCTACTATAAGTCATGTGGATCAATTTATAATCTACCTTATCCCATTTCCTTTGCTCAAAATTTGAAAGCATATTAAGTTTGGTTGGTTCTCACTCTTCAACATCCCTCCATCTAAGTACTACACCTACTTTGTCTACATTGCATATCCAGCAAAAGAGGAAGTAGCTGACAGAAGAAGGAAGCAGATGACAGAAGAAGGAAGCACTCGCGTTGTCATTGTCCTCATCTAGTTTTCCCTGTCATCGTATCACCTTGTCTACTAATATCTCTTCCTTTACTTTCTTTTTTCTCAGATCTTTTTCTCTTCTTCTATTTTTTCTCAGATCTCTTTTTCTTCTTTCACTTGTTCTCATATCTCTTGGACTTTTTGTTCTTTTTCTAGAAAAAGTCAAGAATTGGGTAACCGAAAAACCTGCTAGATTTTTCCGATTCAACCATGGGTCACTGATTTTTGCACCAGTTTGTTGACCATCCACTTTTAGGGGTCTACCGAACTAGCTAGAGGTCCAGTTCCCAATTAAACAGGTCGAACCAAACGAGCCAGTCTGGTTTTCACAACAATGGTTTTTATAAGTCCTTCAATGGAGTAGATTTCTTATTCTAGGATTACAATTACAACCTACATGTTGTTTGAATTGATTCTTTTTCCTATTAATATCTGTAACTATCTTTAATTGCTTTCTCTATTCTATGCTTTATACTTCTAATTAACTGGCCATTGATTAAATGGAATTTGGGAACCTTGGGAAAAGAATTTTAGAGTTTTGCCTTAGATAGAGTGATGTTTAATCATTTAACGGAAGCTGTGAGTTTGTGCAAGATAGGAATATATTGATACAACACATACAGTCAATAAAGGGCGTGAACTTAATGAATTCCTAGATTATAGATTATTCATAGGAATATAAGATAATTCTAATTAGGAGTATTTTCATTTATTCTTGGTAGAGATAATTGGATGGTTTGGGACCCTAACTCGTAATTTAGATAGTAAACTGAGAGAATTGGTCTTCCAAAATTTAACCTAGGCCTAACCCTATAGGGTTAGCTTGAGCTAAACGAGTCAGTACTTGAACAAATTATAAAATTTCATAACAAAACGAAACATATCTATCAATCAATCATAAACTATCAAACAATCATCCTCAATAATTATGTAAAATTTTCATACATAACAAAACATTATCAATCCATTATAGATTTAATCTCCACAAAGATAATAGCATGAAATTAAAACCCAGATGATTAATCAATCATCCTCGACAATTATATTTGAATCTTGTATAGATAAATTTGGTGTAATTATTGAGTTATCATCATCTTCTTTATTTACAAAGTATCAATTATGATCAAAGTTAGTAACAATAATGAGAAAAAAGAAAATCGAACAAGTTTAAAGTTAATAAGCTTACCATTATGAACAAAATCATGCAACCAATTACAGGTACAAATAATGGCTTGCACATGATCTATAAGAAGAGAACATCGGTATTTTTTGAAAGCACGTGCACCTGTGCTAAAATTCGATTCACTAGTCACTATAGTGATTGGAATACTTAGTAGATGACATGTCATCCTTGATAGTTATGGAAATCGATGTCTATGATCCTTCTAATATTGCAAGACATCTAAATCTTTAAAAACTTGAAGTGGTAACTAGTAAGGGCCGAGTAAGACACTAAGAGTTTAAGATTAAGTGGACTAAGAAAGTATAAAAAAAAAAAAGGAAGAGGGCTAACCCAATCTGTCAAGGGAACAAGTCGGCAAAAAACAATCCTTATTTTTTAAAGTCTTTTTTTAGCTCAAAACCAACCAGTTGGCCTGCTGAACCCGGCTGTAATTGACACCCCTACTCACTTCCTTTCTAGTTTAGTTTGAGAAATGACCGTATTCCCCATGCATCCTTGAGTCTAAAGTCATAAAACGTTGTTAAGTTGTAACATTTTTTTTTACCAGTTTAACCTCCTATTTAATAATGTTCATGACTTTTTGTTTGATTAGAAATCCAGCTCGTTACACCATCACATTTTAAGGATTCTAAAATTTTCCTATAAAAAAAATCATAATTTTCATATAGGAATTCAAGGAGAAAATTTTAGAGGTGAGCAGAAATCTTCGTATTGAATATCTATTTAACTTCTCCAAATGTTTTCCCACTTAATTTTTTTCTTGCAAATATTAGCTATGACAAATTGAGTTTTTTTCCTAGTAAAATTTCCAAGTGTTTAACCAAGTTTAGATGAAGATAACAAAATAAGAATTTAAGAAATTTTTTTTTCATTTCACTACAAAAAAAAAAAGCAATTTTCAGGCAGAATTTAGAGGCGGATTTTTTTCCACCTCTATTAGAGGTGGCTTTAAAGGCGCCAATCGAATTTTTTTGAAAATAATCAAAACTTAAATATAGAGGCGGATTTAAAGGTGGAAATTTTCGGCCTTAAAATCTGCCTCTAAAGAGACGGATTGTTGTGAAGGCTAAATAATTTTGTTTTTATTTAAAATTTTTTATCTTTGAGGGGGAATTAGAGGTGGATTTATTTCACCTCTAAATATTTTAAAGTTAGAGGTGGAATCTAAGGTGGATTTGTCTGCCTCAAATCGAAATATTTACCCCCCAATCCCAGTCAGATCATTTGCGCGTATCTTCCTCCCTCCCACACAAATCCCTAATTTCTTCCCCCAATTTCCCAGATCTCTTGCCCAAGAGTCCTATCGGTGGCCACCCCTCGGCGTCCCAGTGAGTCACCTTCGGCCATTCCCTGGTGTACCAACCACTGATCATCGACCACCTAATTTTAGGTACTCATTCTTTCCCTTTTAGATTATACTTTAAAGAACAAATTCTGATTAAGGAGTAGCAATTCTTCTAGTTGACTGTCACATCTACAGATTGAAACTAACCGGGGTAGACAGGACAACCTCCTAGTGTATGATCTTAATCTCAGTCACTAGGTAAAATCGCCATTAACTTCTCTATAGATCTCAGTCACTAGGTAAAATGTCATTATACAGTATTCACACTGTTAATGTAATGAGATGGATACCAATTTTTGAATATGATTCCATAATAAGTTAGGTGATGCATATTTCCTTGTTTATTTTAGAGACCTATCTACTAAGGTACCTAAGCCTATCCCTATACAGTTATCCAACTGCCATTGCCATCTATGATAACTCCTCCAAATACCCATAGATCCCTAGTTAGGATTTATAGTACCAGGATGCACCATCAACAGAGGGAAACATCCTAATGATTTTTGGTGTGGTAGTGTTGAAAAACTATACTAAAAATGAGGTTTCTTAGAAGTAACCATATTGCTTAGCAAGTGTGTATACAAATTAAAGTTTACATTAAAGGGCACGCCATTAAATGTTTGCAATACTCAGAATGGTATCTTCTTTTCATCCTATTGCACTAAATGATCAAATATTAAACTTAACCACAAATTCCCTCCAATATTGATTATTCCATTTCTGTCAAACTAATTAATTATAATTAAGAAAGTTAAACTATACCCAGATCATATAACCAGTACTCTCTCATAACATATAGTCA
>JASKGM010022317.1:0-29317 GCA_034509205.1 Ceratonia siliqua | reverse complement strand
ATACTCAAATAAAATCATTGAGCCACAAGTTAAAATTTAACAATTTAGGCATCAAGAGGTAAGTAAGAATCCACTCATCGTTAAATTAGGAGCTTAATACTAATTCCCAAACCAACCCTCTTGTACTACTGAGTTGAGTCTAAAGAAGTTGGATCCAATGCTCCTATACAGTAATTAAACAAAGATGCCTTAGTCTCTCTAGGATTCAATCAACCTTCATCTATAATTAAGAGTATTAAATCCTCCTTATCATTTCTCATTTTCTTTTTAACTGAAATTTTCCTAAAGATGAAGGACTTGTTTGGGAAAAATTTCTATGAATAATGGTTTGGACTAATAGAAATTTGCACAAGGTAGTTGCTCTTTGAACTTTAATTCGATAATTCAAGTCTATAAGAATTTTCTCCTGAAATTTGAATACTATGCCAAGCAGTCCTTGAGTTCACCTTAGAGACTTGATATGCATAAATTCCCTTAGAAGAAATTTGATGTTCAAATAGTCAAGAAGCTAAGAAATTATGCCATGAATACAGTTAAAGAATTAAAACCTTTGGAAATGGAAGAATGATCCAAAACTTCAACTGTGACTCTCACAAATTGACTAACCTCATCCACTAGCTCACATTCTTGTATCCAAACAGATATTGATATGAAAAAAAAATAAACCAAGGACTTTAGGAAGAACTAATTTCCCAAAAAAAAAATATGAAAATAGAGCCCATCAGAATTTGCAAATAAACTATCCAAATACTAAATTTTCTGCACATAGAAGGCACAAATCTAACTTACAACAATTTGGGGCTTCAAAAATCAGATTGTGGCAAGATTGTTTGAGTGATGCAACCTCTCTCACAGACCACCTCAGCCATTGCTCAGACAGCGGCATCTCCGTGAAGCTACAGCAGCTGTTGGCATTGCAGGTGGTGGTCATGGCCACGTACGGTAGCTGTGGAGTCTGGCATGGCTGGAAACGATGAGGACCACCAGGAATTCTGGCAGCACAGGGGCTAGGAGTTCTCACGGCCACCAGATGGAGCAACGTGAGGGAGAGGCAGAATTTTCAAAGGTGCCGAAACAAAGAGGGGAAGGGAAAAGAAATAAGGGTTTTCTGATTTTTGATTTTTTTTTTTGAGATGGGGGACTCCTTTGCAAATTTCTTAAAATTTGAGTTTCTTTGCCACTTGGTCCTCCTACTTTGAATTTATTATGCTCGGACCCCTACTTTTTTTGGTTTTAGAATTTAAGGTATTACATAAATGAAACTAAAATTAATCTTTTGAATGAGACATAATTCTAATTAGAATATGGAATGTTTGGAAGCATAAAAAATATTTTATTTTAGAATTATAAATGTGGTAAGAAAAACTTTTTCACCACTACATGCATTAATTAGTGAAAGGTTAAATTAATTATGATTATTTTACTTCAATTAATGAGATAATGTATGGATAATGTCAACATTTTTTGCAGCTATGTTAGTTGAGTAGGAAAAAAAAAATTAGTAGGGATGCTTTAAGAAAGACTATGGATCAAGCATCAATTAAATGACTATTGAAACAATGGTATAAAATATTATCAGTTATTGTAAGACTTTCCAAAATTAGACTAACATACTTCTATGATTATGTTCAAGAATAGAAATTGGTGAAGTATTTAAATATAAATACTTAATTTATGTAATATTTTAATGGTGACTAAACTTCAAATTCAAGTGTTTTTTTTTTCAAAGTGTTTAATACAATTGAATTATCAAATATAGTCACATGAGAATTATACTTTAAAAAATAATGCCTTATGAGAACTTTTTTAGTATCTTAAATAATTAAATAATAGTATTCTATAATACTAAGAAATTAAAATTTTATATGGTTTCATTCTGTAATATGGTACTCTTGAAGTTTAAAAAATATATATATATTAAAAAAAAATGAATGATGCTAAATTTCATGTTGTGTATTGTTTCGGTTCATTTTAACTTTTTTCACACAATATTCCCAAAAAATACTTGATCTAAAAAATTTTCTATCCAAAAATACAAACATAATTTAAAGTATGTTAAATTCAAATACAAGCATAATTTAAAGTATGTTAAATTCAAATACATATGCCTAAAACTAGCTCACGTACCATGCTCAAAAAACAAAATTCAAATACATTAAAATTTACTTTAATTTTAAAGACCAAGTATTATGTAAGGCATTAATTCATTAGCTTCATTCATAACAATTAATTAATGACATTTATGATTTAATTAGTTAAAGAAATTAAATAAATAATTATATTTAAGTGTCTTTCAAAATGTTAGGAATGCTAACTAAGCTTTAAGTCCAACTGCAATTAATATTTGTTAATAGTATTAGTTTCAGTTATAGTTATTATGTTTCATATTAGTTATAGTAAAAGCCTATATATGTAGTCAATGTATCAGAGAGCAAGAACAAGAAAAATGTTTATTTCTTCATTGTTGGTTCTCTTTATTTTCCTCTTCTTTAAGTTTAGTAACAAGGTATCAGAGCTATCATAATCCATGGAGACTTTCCCTTGTCAAATTTTTCTTTACTCCTAAATCATATACCATCGTCGACCTCCAAATTCACCCCAGTTACATTCTCCCACACCATTTCCATTAAGCTTGCCAATGACAACTTCATACTTTGGAAGCAACAAGTCTATGCTGCAATTTGTGGTCACAATTTGAGCAAGTACGTTGAAGGCTCTTTGGCAATTCCACTAAAGTTTCTTTAGACACAAGATGAAGAAAGGGGAATCTTGAATCCTGAGTATGAGAACTGGAGATAGCAAGATCAATTGCTAGTTTCATGGTTGTTGGCTTTGATGATTGAAACTTTACTTACAAGAATGGTAACATGCAACACTTCTCGGTGAATCTGGCAGAAAGTTGAGATTCATTTTGCATCCTAGACCAAGGCAAAGGTAAAGCAGTTCAAGACTTAGTTGAAAATAGGACAAAATGAATCTTATTGATATTCACTCTATGTATAAAACATTGTGTACAACCAATATTTATAGTACAGTGGAGCTAGAGACTAGGAAACAAATTAGCTAAAAATTAGGATAAATTAGAGGACGAAGATATATACTATAGCTGTACAATATCTTAATCTAAGGAGATTGTTGAGAGATTTATGGGGAGAAAATCTCAACATTCACCCTCAAGTTGGTGCATAGATATCAATCATGCTCAACTTAGAGAGACATTTCAAGAATACTTGACTTGAGACTGCTTTAGTAAGAATATCAGCCAATTGATCTTCAGATCGAATCTTAGGTAACTCCAAAATTTTGCCATCTAATTTCTCCTTGATAAAAAATCTATCCACCTCAATATGTTTTGTTCGGTCATGCTGCACTGGATTATGAGAAATGTCACATGCAGCTTTGTTGTCACAATAAAGTTGAATTGGTTGCCTAGGCGGGCAACTTAAATCCTCCATAAGAAGTCTCAACCATAAGGCTTCACAGAGTCCAAGTGCCATGCCCTTGAATTCAGCTTCTGCACTTGAGCTGGCAACAACATTTTGCTTTTTACTTCTCCATGTAACAAGATTACCACCCACAAATGTGAAGTAACCAAAAGTTGATCGCCTATCATCTATTGCTCCTACCTAATCAGCATTTGTATGCACATCTATGCCTTGATTGTTTCCATTTTTAGTGAACAATATTCCTTTTCCTGGAGTAGACTTTAAATACCTCAATATATGCATGACAACATTCTCATGTTGTTCACCAGGATTGTGCATAAATTGAGTAGCAACACTTAATACATAGGCAAGATCTGGTCTTGTGTGTGCTAGGTACATCAACCTCTCTACAAGCCTCTGATATCTTCCTTTGTCAATTGGTACTTGGACTGCTTCAATACATAATTTCAAGCCTTCCTCCATTGGTGAAGTAGCTGGTTGGCATGCTGACATACTAGTCTCTTGCAATAAATCTAATTCATATTTTCTTTGAGATAGAAAAATTCCTTTCTTGGATCTAGAAACTTCGATCCCCAAAAAATATTTTAAGGAAACAAGATCTTTCATTTCAAACTCTCTAGACAAGTACTCTTGCAGTGCCTTTCTTTCTTCTGGATCATTCCCTGTAACTACAATGTCATCCACATATATAATGAGAGCAGTGATCTTACCTTGCTGTTTCTTTAAAAATAAAGTGTGGTCTGAGTTGCATTGATGGTATCCAAATGCTATCATAGACTTAGTAAATCTTCCAAACCATGCTCTTGGAGATTGTTTCAATCCATACAACGATTTCTTCAATCTGCACACCTTTTTTTTATGCCTTTCTGGTATCATACTCCCTAGCGGAAGTTCCATATAAATCTCTTTGGATAATTCTCCATGTAAAAAGGCATTTTTTACATCAAATTGTTGTAGTGGCCAATCCAAGTTTGTAGCTAAAGATAATAATACTCGAACAGTATTGATTTTAGCTACAGGTGTAAATGTCTCTGTGTAGTTAACCCCATAGGATTGTGTATATCCTTTTGCCACCAGTCTTGCTTTAAATCGTTCAAATGTGCCATCTAGTTTATACACAGTATAAACCCATCGACATCCCACTGGCCTTTTTTTTGTTGGGCAATCCACCAAGTCCCAAGTTTTATTCTTTTGCAATGAGTTCATTTCTTCATTCATAACAGCTTTCCACCTTGGATCAGCTAAGGCTTCCTACACTGTTAGGAATAAATACAGTAGATAATTGATTTACAAATGACTTATTTGATTCTAACAAATTGTGATTAGACACATAATGGCTCATGGCATATTTAGCTTTGCTAGAAAGTTCAGGTTCATATGTAGGTTTAAGAATACCTATAATGAGACGTTTTGGTAGCTGTTTTCTAGGTAACTCAGGTTCAATAGATGATTTGTATGGTGTATTAGTAAGGAGTTCCAATCTCTTCAATTGATGAACTTGCATCCTGTGGTTCAATCACTTCTCCATCTTCCAAGTGTCTGTTGATATCAAGATCCAAAGTTATAACATTAACATCACTAGTATCACCTTTATTGGTATCTATTTTGTCATCACTTTTGTCATACATATCAAGATCACACGTTACAAGATCATAATGTAGAGTCTGAACACCCTTCTGATCCTCCCCATGAAGTTCAGACTCAAAGGAAAAAAACATTAATTCTTCATGAAAAACCACATCCATTGTTATAAACATGTGTTGAGTTGGAGGATGATAACACCTATAACCTTTTTTATGCATAGTATATCCAAGAAAAACACATCGTAGAGCTCATGGGGCCAATTTATTATGTTGATGTTTATGAAGATGGACAAATACTACACATCCAAAGACACGAGGAAGTAAATTTGGAACTGTTTAAGCAACTACAGCACCAGCAAGAGCTTTGAACGGTGTTAGAAAGTCAATGGACCATGAGGGGATTCGATTAATTGAGTATGCTGCAAAAGGAAAAGCTTCCCCCTAATAGGACAATGGCATGTGGACTTGGATTAATGCAGCACGAACAACTTCCAACAAATCATGATATTTTCGCTTTGCAACCCCATTTTGTTAGGGTGTATTGGAACAAGTTGTTTGATTAATGATTCCTTCTTCTTTAAAAAACTGTTGAAGTTTAGAGTTTTGATATTCTCCTCCATTGCCACTCCGAAGAACCTGAATCTGTGTATTATACTGGGTTTTAACCATTTTATGAAACTTCCAGAATAATAAGTTTACTTCACTTTTGGACTTCATTATCCACAACCAAGTCATCTTCGTACAATCATTAATAAAAGTAATGAACCAACGTGATCCACCCAATGTTGGGATAAAACCGTCATTGGATCCCTTCATGCTTATGGTAAGGCTTTACATATTCCCTCGCCTAATACCACAACCAATCGTCTGCTTGGTTTTGATGTCCTTAAAAACACAAGAGTCAGGCCAAAAATCACAACATAAGATAAGGCTTTGGTGATTTAAGAAACAGATAGAAGATTATAATTTAAAGATGGGACAACCAAAATAGAATTTAGGTTTAAAGTATTTGTGAGAGACAAAGATTCTTCCCCAATAATTAAGGCCTTATTACCATTAGCAATAGAAATGGATTTTTGTGAAGAGGGCCTAATATTTGCAATTTGTCTAGAATCAAATGCCATGTGAGCTGTAGCACCAATATCAATTATCCATGCACTATTAGAAATAGGTGAAGAAATATGTAAAGCCTTACCACAAGTATTTGTATTTGCTATGAACACTGAGCCTTTTTCAGTAGCATCATCACCTATATTTGTTTCAGCAACATCAACAGTTGGAGTGTTCTTGGAATTCCTTTTGCTAGGTGCTCGACTATGATCCCACCATTCTAGATATCCCACAAGTTCGTAGCAATGATCTTTTGTATGTCCAATATGATCACAATGGGTACACTTGCAACCA
This sequence comes from Ceratonia siliqua, assembly GCA_034509205.1. NCBI lineage: Eukaryota > Viridiplantae > Streptophyta > Magnoliopsida > Fabales > Fabaceae > Ceratonia > Ceratonia siliqua. The sequence goes on along the minus strand of JASKGM010022317.1, from coordinate 22,884 downwards.
GATTTATCGACACCTTTGGATGTTTTTTGTCGATTTTGAGTCACCATTGCTGCAGCTTCAGAGTTTCTAGTCTCTCCATTCAAAGTTGTAAGGTGTACTGCTTCTTGCCAAATCAGTGCATGACATTCTTCCAAGCCTGGAATGAGTTCCTTACGTAAAATTTCCCCACGAAATTGTTCAAAATCACCATCTAATCCTGCGAGAAATATATGTACTCTAAATCATTCAATGGATTTGTAGTGTGCTATTACATCATCAGGATCTTTCATGACCACGTTATCTCAATGGTTCAATTCTCGAAAAATCTCAACCAACTCCCTATTGTATTCAGAGAGAGACTTTCCATTTTGTTTGGTAGTGAAAGTCTTTTGATTTAAAGCAAAGACCTGCAATTCATCACTTCCATCATAGAAAGCTTTTGACAAATCACTCCATATTTCACGGGCAGTAGGAAGGCGTAAACACCTTTTCATAATTTATGGTGCCATAGACATCAAGAGCCACCTTTTCACTTTTTGATTTTCAGCATACCACTTTTCATATCCATCCTCTAATTTTGCAGGTTGCTTCATCTTGCCACGAATATAAGAGAGTTTATCTCTTTAGGCAATGTGCATCTCCATCAGTTGTGACCAAACATCGTAATTTGATTCATTAAGAATGATTCCTGCATTAAAAACACCTTTAGATTGAACTATCACAGGAATTGACTTTGTTCCAGATGATTCAATACTTTTTTCACTTATTTTGGTGAAAGTTTCAAGATTCAAAGGGGCTGGCTCTTATACCAACTTGAAAATAGGACAGAATGAATCTTATCACTTTATGTATAAAACATTATGTACAACCAATATTTATAGTACAGTGGAGCTAGAGACTAGGAAAAAAATTAGCTAAAAATTAAGATAAATTAGAGGACGAAGATATATACTACAGCTATACAATCTCTTAATCTAAAGAGATTGTAGAGAGATTTATGGGGAGAAAATCTTAACACATAAGACCAAGAAAGAATATCTCATAATCAATTAATACCTTTTGAAAATCAAGAAGTGCACAGATACACTCATGTCCATTAGTCATCCAGTAATTGAGGTGACTATTTAGAGGCAATTCTAGATGGTTTACCAACAAAATATGATTCTTTTATTACATCAGCATTGATGAGAATAGAACTTCACAGTATAGGAAAGATTGAATCTCTACTAGCTGCATAAGAAAATCAAATTGAGAAACATGTTAAGAGCAATCTAGATACTGCATCTATTAATTTGGTAATGCAGTCATTTAATCTATTTAAAGAAAGAATAAAGCAAGGTCAAACTCCTTAAGGTAGAGGACAGTAAAGGCAGAGTTAGAGGTGCTAGGGGCTTCAAACCCCAATGCCAAGTTTATGGAAAGCTTGGGCATACAGCATTAATTTGCTACCATATATTTGATAAGAAATATGACAACAGCAATTACCAATCATCCAATCAGAACCAACAATTCTTCTCCAATCAATAAAGACCAAATCAGAATTTCAAGGCACCAAATCAAATACAGGCCATGCTTGCTACTCCTGAAACCTTATATGATCCATCATGGTATTCAGACTTAGGAGCCACAAATCACTTGACACCAGACTTAGAAAATCTCATGGTAAAGGATCCTTACACTGGTGATGATCAAATTCATGTGGGCAATGAGCAAGGTTTACATATCACAAACATTGGAAAATCCTTTGTTAAATCCACTCTCATCCTATCTTCCCTCCTTGTCCTTAATCATCTTTTGCATGTTCCCTATATCACTAAAAATATCCTTAGCGTTTCCTAATTTGCACATGATAATCATGTTTTCCTTAAACTTCACTCCAATGCTTGTTTTGTTAAACACCAATATACTAAGGAAATTCTTTTGCAAGACAAGCTTAAGAATGAACTTTATGTCTTTGATGAGTTTCAACTTACACATCTTCCTAATGGTCATTTCCACAATGCTGGTCCAATTCCTTTAAGTAAGTTTGTCAACACTGCTAAGAAATCTAGTTCACATACTTCATTTTCCAATTTTCATATATGGCATTGCAGACTAGAACACCCTTCTGATGTTGTTGTAAATTAAATATTGAAGTCTTGTAATGCTTGTAATATCAATACAAGAAGTTTTAGTTTTCATGTCTGTTTTGCTTGTCGTTTTGGTAAAATACATAAACTACCATTTCCCACTTCTCTTAGTATTCTTTCATTTCCTTTGGAACATATTCACTTTGATTTGTGGGGACCTTCACCCATATCATCTAGCAATGGTTTCTGCTATTATATTCATTTGATAAATGAATACTCTAGGTATACATAGGGGTATTTACTCAAACCAAAATCTGAAGCATTTTATGCATTTCTTAAATTTAAAGCCCTTGTTGAAACCTAGTTCACTCACAAAATAAAGTCCTTGCAAACATATTGGGGAGGGGAGTATAGAAGTTTTACCAAATTTTTAGAAACTAGTGGAATAACGCATAGAATATCCTGCCCTTATACCCATGAACAAAATGGGCTATCCAAGAGAAAGCATGAACACCTCACAGAAATGGCACTAACACTCCTAACACAAGCGTTTATGCCTTTATTGTTTTGGGATGAAGCTATCGCAACTACTACCTTCCTTGTTAACAGGCTACCCACACCTGTCTTGGGTTACAAAACCGCCCTTTAGATTTTATTCAACCAAGATCCTAATTACTCTTTTCTAAAAACATTTGGATGTGCATGTTATCCTAATCTTAGACCTTTCCATAAACACAAATTCCAATTCAAGTATGAACAATGCATTTTCCTAGGCTATAGTAATCATCATAAAGGTTATAAATACCTCTTCTCTCAACGTAAAGTGTATTTCTCCAGAGATGTCATTTTTTATGAAAGGTTATTTCCTTATACTTATTTATTTCCTCTAGCTTCCTCAATCTCTCCATCTCAGTTTTTATCTTCTCTTACTATCTCCAGCATTATTCCTTTACTTCAGCCTAATGCCATAACCCTCCTATACAACCTTGTTTGCAAACTTGTCTTGTTAACTCAATACCTGCAATTACAATAGCCAATGTACCCAATGAAATCATTCATATCCCGTGCACTAACTCAATGCCTATAGCAGTAAATAATTTCAATGATGCCCTTACTAAGACTCTCTGTGATTTAGTACCTACAGTAGCTATCACTATTAAGTAATAATGTTCCTTAGCAGTAACATCCATTTACAACAAAACACCCATGCCATGGCACAAGGTCTAAGTCTAGCATCTTCAAGCTTAAGGTATACATTGCCTCAAGGAAGCCAACATCTATTGCTGAGGCCTTGGCTCAACAAAACTAGAAGGCAGCCATGCTGGATGAGTATAATGCTCTCCTCAAAAAAATAACCTGGACTCTAGTATCTCTTCCTCCTAGCAAAACACCCATTGGCTGTAAATGGGTTTTTAAAATAAAAGAGAATATGGATGGTAGCATCAACAAGCACAAAGCTAGGCTTGCGGCCAAGGGCTTTCATCACCAATATGGCTTTGATTTCACAGAAACCTTCTGCCTAATAGTCTAACCAGTGACAATTAGAGTTATTCTAACACTTGCGTTATCAAGAAAGTGGAGGATCCATCAATTGGATATGAATAAAGCCTTTTTAAATGGCATTTTGCAAAGAAGAAGTTTATATGTCTCAGCCTTTTGGTTTTGAAGCCTCATATCACTCTCCAGTGTGTAAACTCAATAAGGCTCTCTATAGGTGAAAGCAAGCCCCAAGAGCCTGGTTTGAAAGGCTTGCAAAGGCACTCTACACTCTTGGGTTCACTTCCACCAAGAGTGACCAATCTTTATTTACAAAGATCACTTATGTTCCCACCACATATGTGTTAATTTATGTGGATGATGTCCTTATCATTGGAAATTTTGAAGAAGCTATGTCAAAATTGGTGGCTGACTTACATGTAGTCTTTGCTCTAAAATACATTGGTGAAGTGACTTTTTTTTTTCTATGAATTCAAGTTCAAAACTTGGGTCATAGTGGATTGCTGCTGTCTCAAAGTAAGTACATCAAAGATATGTTAAGTAAAGCTCAATTGTAAAATGTCAAGCCCTTGCCTACACCTATGACCACTAGACTAAAATTGTCAAAGTACCAAGGTATACTTATTGGCAATCCACAGCTCTATAGATTAGTAGTAAGGGCACTGCAGTATGCAACTATTACAAGGCCTGAAATTGCTTTTCATGTTGATAAAGTGTGCCAATTTATGCACTGTCCTACTGATGTTCATTAGAAGGTATTCAAATGTATTATGAGATATCTTAAAGGCACACTTGACCATAGGCTTCATCTTACACAAATTGAACCAAGCAAGCTGAAAATCATGGGTTTTTGTGATGCTGACTAGACATTTGACCCATATGACAAAAAATCAGTGATAGTAATGCAGTATTCTTGGCAATAATCTTGTCTCATAGTGCTCCAAGAAGCAAACTATAGTTTCCAGATCCAGCATTGAAGCCAAATATTGGAGTTTGGCAACCATAACTTTATAGGTAACTTGGTTGCAAACATTGTTAAGCGAATTAAGAATCAAGGGTCATGTGCCTCAAGTATATTGTGATAATCTCAGTACAGTACTCCTATCATGAAATCCTATCTTACACTCTCGGATGAAGCACTTAGAATTAGATCTATACTTTGTTCGAGAAAAGGTGGTACAAAAACAACTTCAAGTATCTCACATCCCCTCTGATCAGAAAATTGCTGATATTCTCACTAAGTCTTTATCTAAAGGCAAGTTTGAGGAACTCACACAATGACTAAGAGTTGAAGGACTAGAGACCTCAAATTGAGGGATCATGTAAAGAAGAAAGAGAAGCAAGATACAGAAGACAATAGACCCTCAAATTGTGGGACCATGTTAGGAATGCTAACTAAGCTTTCAGTCCAACTTCAATTAATATTTGTCAATAGTATTAGTTTTAGTTAGAGTTATTCTGTTTCAGATTAGTTATAGTAAAAGCCTATATATGTAGTCAGTGCATCAGAGGGCAGTAACAAGAAAAATGATTATCTCTTCATTATTGGTTCTCTCCATTTTCCTCTTCTCTGAGTTCAGTAACACAAAATAATGTGTATTTTTAAAATAGTGTTTTATCAATTTTGTTGATGCCTTAAACAATTTTAAAATAGTGCCACAAAATGTCAAAAAAATAAATCTCAACGACATCAATATTAAATAGTAATATGTTGCCTAAACGAATTTCATTCACAAATTGACCCAAACTATTAGGATGAACACATTAATATAATTTTGGTAAAAAAAAGATTAAGTGGAGTTAGTTTAATTTAAATAAAACTAGTTTAGCAATTTGTGCATAATTTATAATAAACTATATAAATAATTATTTATTTTGAAATATAATACTTCTTAACACAAAAAAATCATTTATTATAAATTAAACTATGTTAATTAAATCTTGAAGTTATAATCAAACTGAAAGTTTCAGTCCATGCCAAAATCTTAGCTTTTTCATTAAAATATTAAAAAGTGATGATGATGAAGAATAATTTCTTATTCCTATATTATTATTATTATTATTATTATTATTATTATATCTTAAAGAATAAAGTTGACTAATGATATTACACATGATCTATCCCAATAGAGAATGTTCAGAGTTTGAAAACAGAGAAAACTGCACGTCATTTATTTGTTCTTTTTAATCTTAATAATAGTTTTCAAATATTGCTCCCATACTTTATTGTAAAGAAGGAAATAAAACAATTGAAAGAGATTGCCAAAAGAAATAAAATGGAAAAAAATGCAAGCTTCGATCAGAAAAGTTGGTCATATACTGACCGACAAAGGTTGAATAGGGTGGGCCCCACGCGACTAAGTCACATGAGGCGGAATGGGAAACAAGGTGATGACTTCTTTGCTTGATATGTCACCTTTCAGCAATAAAAACAATGTCGTATTGCTACGGGTTCCACACAGTCTTGGGGATATGTTCTGCATTTAAATATCTTATAATATATATAAATGCAAGATGCTTTAAGATAGTAAAATTTATAATATCTGTTGTATAAAATAATTAAAAGTTTTGAAAATTTTGCAATTGTGGGTGTGTGCCACAACTTGACGACTGGCAAATGCACATCATCATGACTTTAAAGTGACAAAAGGAAAAAAAACACAGAAATTAAAAAATAGAGTTACCACTAATTAATTAGAAGGATAATTTAAATTCTTTAAAATTCAAATACTAGCCCTTAGAACTAAAGGACAGGTTCGGGACTCTAATTACGCATGGGCAAGGTGTTAGGTAAATTATAAGGTCCTTCCCTAAGGACAGTTACCCTAAATCATTTGTGCTTTAATTTTATGTATTTTAATTTTAATTTTAATTACCTCTCTTATAGTGATAAAAAGATGAAGGACGAAAGAATTAGATATGTCTTACTAATAAGTGCCTATGTACACGAAAAGGGATCAAGGTCCACATAGTTTGAGATTGTTTTGATTAAAAATTGTCTACAAATTATATATGATCGCTTTCCTAGTACAGAGATAAGACAATGCGGAGGCACTGAGTCCTCACCTAAAGTCAAGAAAAATGGACAATGTGGAGGCACCAAGTCATCACCCAAAGCCAAGAAAGTAGGACAATGTAAAGGATAAAACTCACCTAAAGCTTAAGAAAATGGACAATGTGGAGGCATCGAGACCTCACCCAAAGCTAAGAAACTAGGACAATGTGGAGGCATCGAGACCTCGCCCAAAGCCTAAGGAAATAAACAATGTGGAGGCACCAAGTCCTCACCCGAACCCAAGAAGGTAGGACAATGTGGAAGATAAACCTCACTTAAAGCCAAGAAAGTAGGATAATGTGGAGGATAAACCTCACCCAAAGCCTAAAGAAATGGACAATGTGTAGGCACTAAGTCCTCACCCAAAGTTAAGAAGGAATGGAGTGATCATTGAAATCACATTAGAAGGATTTAAAAATGTTATAATTTTAAGAATACCTTTAAATTCTTAATTACTTTTCTTCTTAATTACTTTTCTAAGTAGGCCACTGGGACCTTTACACTAAAACACCAAAAGAGTTTCAATCAAAGTGGGTCTTTGAAACCCAAAATAATAATGGACTAAAAAAGTTTTGATTTAATGGACCCTTGAAACCAATTCTTGAAGACATCTTATTAGAAGAGTAATTTGGACTTCAAACCCAATTATTAGTAAAATGGTTTTCTAATAAAAAAGAACCCAAAATATGCATTTAAAGTTTTAACAATTTAATTTATTTTCAAAAACAATGAAAGGAAAGCTGTTAAGATTTTAACTAATCAAGAAGATCTTTATATTATTTTTTGTTGTTCTCTTAAAAGATAAACAAGGTGCATTGGACACCTTTCACTTATTAGCAATGAATAAAATAAATGAAAACAACTAAATAAGAAGAAATAAAATAAGTAAAAAAAAAGTAAAAGGAAGGGGATGGCTTATGCCTTACAATTAAGCTAAAATAATAAATTTAAAACAAAATGGATGAAAAGTAAAACATAGTAGGAAAAATATCCAAAAGAAAAAATAATAACAATCAAACCACATGACCCAAAACTCACAAACACCCACAATGAATATTAAAATAGACTCATCCATGTCCCAAACTGATCACCCAAAGCAAGATTAATAAAAACATAGTGAAACTCTTGGTTATCACCATAATTTCCATTTATGAAAATATGTCAGTCTAATTTCATTATCAGGCCCAAAATCATATTTTGACCAGTTGGCAAAGAGAAGAAAAATAAGAAATATCACATAGTAATAATCACAAAAGTCACTAACTCTATTCCAAATTTCTTAACACGGCTTCAAAATTTTATATCGAAAGCCTGAAATAAAATAACAAATCCACCTACATGATTAAGAAAACTAGTTGAAATCTCAAAGAAATAAGAACCTAGAATTGGTAAAAAAAATGAAACCACAAGATGAAACTAACAGTTTGATAACAACAAACTCGAAGCAGTGCATAAAAAAATGAACTGTACTAGAAATCCAACGAAACCCAACATCATTAAACATAGCCATACATCTTCATATAATAAAGAGAAATTATGCCAGAAATGAAACCAGGAGCAACATCCATTTCCTTTATGAAAGAACAATACCAAATGATTAAATAAAAAACAACCCCTGAAATTAAATCTATCATCTAAGACACATTGGTTCTAAAATCATAATCATACTTCCCAGTAATTGCATGGTATACATAAAAAGGAACTTTATTTGATTTAAAAACATTTGCAAAACCAATGCTACTAACTAATCAAGAATATGGTTCGGGAATTTTAAAAAAAGATGCTTTATCTAGACCAGATCAAAGACATAAAGTACACTTTCATCCATGGATTCACTTTCATCCATGGATTCTTAGGCCTTTAATCGAGATACTCGGACCTAAGCAACACATACAACATCCTAGTTCAACATTCAACCTAATAGATAAACAGATGCAAATAGATGAATAGGGATTACATGCTTACCACCTTTATGCCTTTTGGATGCCTCTAACCCTTTACTTGCTCAGACTTTAGCAACTCAGTGATTGGTTTCATCTTTGTCTTCAAAAGAAATTTCTCAAAAAAATCCTCTCCTATATCAGATTTCAATTGCCCTTTTTATAGACAAAAAAACCCTTCCAAATCAAAGGCCAGAAACATTCCCACTGAATCTACCCAAGCCCATCCACAAGTGAGAAAAAGAAGAGAATCTGTAGTAGCATTAGAGAGTGGATGATGAAATGGCTAAGATGTGAGATCATGTACGAAGAAGCAATGGATCATGGTGCAATGACCTCTGGTATAGAGACGCGATAAGGTGGGAGTAAGTTACAGCTACTTGTATGAAAAATCTAAAACCACCATTGAGTGAATAAAGGAGCATGACGATGAATTGTAACTAAAAAATAAAGAATTTGAGAGAGGCATGTAGAAAGAGTGCTTGACGACTGAAGAACATAGCCAAAAAAAAAAAGGTATATAGGGTTAGGGGAAATGAAGGAGCCGGGTAGTGGTTGATAAATGGACTGGATAAGAGGATGGACCAAGAGTTTGGGATTAGGATGAGAGTTAAATAAAAAATGGGTTGAGGGTTTTGAACTAGTGGCTGGTTGGTGGGCTGATGGCTTTGGTGGGATGATGGGGTAACTGGCCTAACAAGGAATTGGCTAGTCCCAAAAAAAATAGGCTTTTGCTTGGTGTTCTCTTTAAAAAAATTTTGTTTTCTTCTTTTTTTGTATTGTTTTGATTTTGTATTTTGTATTTTGACTTTCTTCTTTTGTTATTGTCTTTTTTCAATTTTGAATTTATTTAATTAATGCCTTTGTGCATATTTAATAATTTTTTATTTTGAACATTGCTTGGAATAAATCAAGTGTTTATAGTTGCCCCTCTTTACTTGTTTTTTGATGAGTAAAATAAAAAGTAGTGGTTTTTGAGTTTACTCATAAAGAACAAGTAAAGATAAAAACACATATTTTGTCCAGGAGCAAGCTTAGCAAGCAAAATAAGATTCGAGATATAGCAAGGGTAAACACCGTATTGAGCTAGAATTTTCAAAATCAAGCAAATAACACTTCGCGAATTGGCCATGGAGTCATTGAATAAACCAAAAAGAAAATTTTGAAAATTAGCAAAGGAAACATTGCATTGAGCTAGAATTTTCAAAACCAGAGAAGAACACTTTGTGAATTGACCAGGGAATCATCGCATGAAAATGAAAGAAATTAGGAATTTGGCAAGGGAATCGCCACATAAACCAGAAAGAAAATCTTAAAAATTAGCAAGGGAATCACCACATTAAGCTAGAATTTTCAAAATCAGCGAAGAACATTTCATGAATAAGCTAGGGAATCATGAAAGCGAAAGAAATTAGGAATTTGGCAAGGGAATCACTGCATGCCAGAAAGAAAATTTTGAAAATCAACAAGGAAAATGCCGCATTGAGCTAGAATTTTCAAATTAAGCGAAGAACGCTTAGCGAATCGGCTAAGGAATCATCACATGAGACCGAAAGAAATTAGGAATCTGGCAAGGGAATCACTGCATAAACAAGAAAGAAAATTTTGAAAATCGGTAAGGGAAACACCGCATTGAGCAAGAATTTAAGAACCAGACACGAGAATAAGACTGCATGTAATTGGGGATTTGAGAACGAGACATGGGAATGGAACCGCAAGCAACTGGTATTTTGTAAACCGGGCAAGGGAATAGAACTACATGAACCTAGGAATTCGGTAAACCAGGCAAGGGAATGGAACCTCAAGAAATTAGGAATTTAGTAAACCAAGCAAGGAAATAGAACCACAAGCAATTGGGAATTGAGAATCTAGCAAGGGAATCTCCACTTGAAACCAGAAAGAAAATTTTGAAAATTAGTAAGAGAATCACCACATAAAGCTAGAACTTTTCAAAATCAATGAAGAACACTTCATGAATCGACTAGGGATCTGCACCTGAAACTGAAAGGAATTGAAAATCTAGTAAGGGAATCGCCACATTAAACTAGAAATTTTGAAAATAGCGAAGAATATTTTGCAAATTGGCTAGGGGATCTCTACTTGAAATAAAAAGGAATTGGAAACCAGGCAAGGAAATAAAACTATATACTGCCAAATGATTTTGAAATAAGGTAAGTGATGTAACCGTATACTGCTAAATGATTTTGAAACAAGGCAAAGGATGTAACCGCATACTACCCAATGATTTTGATACAAGGTAAAGGACGTAATCACATACTACTAAATGATTTTGAAACAAGGTATGGGATGTAACCGCATATTGCCCAATGATTTTGAAATAAGGTAAGGGGTGTAACCACATACTGCCAAATGATTTTGAAACAAGGCAAATGACATAACTATATACTGCCTAAATGATTTTGAAACAAGGTAAGGGATGAAACTACATATTGCAAAATGATTTTGAACAGGCAAGGGATGTAACCGCATACTGCCTAAATGATTTTGAAACAAGGCATGGGACGTAATCGCATATTGCCCAAATGATTTTGAAACAAGGCAAGGGACATAACCATATATTGCTAAATGATTTTGAACAAGGCAAGGGATGTTACCGCATACTGCCCAAATGATTTTGAAACAAGGTATAGATATAATCACATACTGCCCAAATAATTTTGAAACAAGGCAAGGGACGTATCCACATACAGCCAAATGATTTTGAAACAAGGCATGAGATGTAATAGCATATTGCCAAAAAATTTCAAACAAAGCAAGTATTTTGAAAACATACCTTGCGCTTTTAAGGAAGACTTAACCAAACTATCCTCACTGGGATTGGTTCCTTATTGTTTTAAGTTGCCTATTTAAGTGAAACACTAGAATTACCTTTTTTTGATGACATACTCTTTTCCAAAAAGCATTGAATCTTGGCCCTGTTTGGTTTGATTTTTAAAAATTATTTTTTTTGTTCTGCGAGAACAAAAAAACTTATTTGCATAACTATTTTCATTAGTTGTTTTTTAAAAACTGTTTCTGAAAACAATGATTAGAAAACAAAAAAAATGAAAACAAATTTTTTGTGTTTTGGATTATTTTCGTCATATGTTTTCTAAAAAACACAAAAAACAACTGATAAAAAATATTTGTATCCAAACAAGTTTTTTGTTTTTTTATTCTATAAAACTATTTTTTTAGAGTTGTTTTTAAAAACTATTTTAAAAAATAATAAAACAAAAACCATTCCAAACAGCCCAGTTTTTCAAAAAAAAAACCTTGGTACAAGTATAAGACCATTTTAAGCAATCAGCTCATATTTCAATAGGATAGCAAAATGTGGAGACAATGAAAATTTTGCCCTAGTTTGAGCCTTTTTAGCGTGTGCAATCTTGGATTCTTACACTGCAATCAATGTATGCCTTATATCCCTTGACAGAAGCAGATTGTCATTGGTAGCAACATTTACTTGAAAATTTGTCCCATCCCAAGTTTTTGTTTGAATGTCTGAAACCTTCAATTACAAATTCTCTTCAATTGAATGCCCCGGCTTTTGCCTAAGCTGTTTTTTTGGGTTTTCAACTTAGTCAGTATTTCTCTTCTTTTTTCTCATTCTTTCTTTTCTAAGGCAAGTACTGAGTCTTAACCTTGTAAACAACTCAACATCGGTTCAAATCATATTAAGTAAGTTGTTTCTGATTTCTGTAATGCAAAACTGACTATAAATGAGAAAACACTAAGAAGTGATATTCAATTTAGTCTTTATGAATCTGCTAAAATATTATCCCATAAATATATTAAGGGAGAAGTCAATTAAATGAACGAACCTTTTTTTAGCAAATGTGCTAAAAAGAGAAAGGGATCATAAAGCCCTTGCACAATTGATAGAAAATCAAAGCTTGGAGACAATGCAACATTGCCGCAGTTTAATTATTAAAGAGGAAGTTTATTAGGTGAGTAAACCTCCTTTATTGAAGTTGATTAATAGAAAAGCAAATAGGTCACAAGACCCTGGAAGTCTGTTAAATGAATAAATCTCTTCTATCAAAGTAAGAGACATAAAAGGAAGGGATCATATAACCCTTGAAGTTTGTTAGATGAACAAAACTCCCTTTATTGAAGCAAAAGGCAGAAAAGTCAAAGAAAGGGGAAACGAAATTTTGCCCTAGTTGAGTGTAATACCTTAAATTCTAAAACAAGAAATGTAGGGGTCTAGGCATAATAAATTCAAAGTAGGAGGACTAAATAGCAAAAAACTATAGTTCTAAGTAATTACAAAGAAGTCCCTCAAAAAAATTAGGAAAAACCCCTATTTCTTTTCCCCCTCCCCCTCTCTGTTTTCGGCACCTCAGAAATCCTCTCCCCCTCTGACTACCTGTGAAGCTCTTTAACCTAGAGTCCCTCCATGTGACACCGTCAGTCCACCATTGTAGCTACCATCCAGTCACCAGCAGTGCACCTTAGCCAGTCGTCGGTTTCAGCTCCCCCTGTTACAGTGCACGCTTCCCCCTTATGTGAAGCTTCACTGTCCTTATCCCGTGTCTCCATCGTGGCTCCTAGGCCACTCGTCACCCCACCACCATCACCGGCCTCCTCTGACGTCCCTACCACTGCTTCACCGCCGCACAGTGCCGCCGTTGTCATGGGTGGTGGCTCTGTTTGAGGAGTGTTCAGAATCATTCTTTTTGGAAATTCAAAGCCATTTTTGGGGTAAGTGTGTTTCTAACAAATTTTCTTCTAAAAACAAGCAAAATAAAAGGGAATGACAGATTTAGAAACTTCATTTTAATCAAGGAAGATTTTTTGGTTTTTAGCAAGATTTCTCCTCCCTGTATGCTTCATGTGACTGTGAATGGGGAGCCATCTTTCTTCCTTTCAGTACCATTATTCTTATGGTTAAATTGTCTACATGATTATGTTTAAACAATGAATTTGGAACTACCATCCCTTCCTTCTCTTTTTCTGAATTCCCATGATTTTGGTGAACATTTAGGATTTGAATTTTGGAATGCACTCCAAGTGTTCGATAAAATGCCAAAGAGAAAAACTATCCTAGATTCACACATTTCTCTTTAGACTCCTATTGCATTGATGGTTGAAGATTACTGTAATTCACTAGTTAAATTCATGTTGAGCAGTTTATTTGTGAAAGGCGAACATTCCACTCCATATATACACCTGAAATTTAGAACATCTACTAATGGTTATAAATTCGAAAGTCAAACTCTTGTTCAAGTATGGTTGGACTAGAAATCACAATTTTTGCAAGTTAAGTACTTTCTAGTTATTAGAGTCATAACAGAAAATTAGCGATAGATTTGGCATACTGATGGATTATGCATATATGGTGGCATATAGGCTTGTCAGAAAACCAACCCATTGGAAACAACTCTGTCCTAAAGTAGAAACATTTGGAGCTTGATTAGTAAGTCTCCAAATTTAGCGAAGGTGAGTGGATTCTTACTTACCCCTTGATGCATGAGTTATTAAAGTTTACCTTGTGGATAAATAGTGTTATTTGAGTATGGATTTGAGGAAATTTTTAGGAAAATAATATATATTTATATGTGAATTTATTATTTTGTCCATAGCATGAAAAATATCTGAACTTTGATATTGTGAAAGTATGAATGGTACAAGAATTATGAAAGTAATTTAGAACTGTAATCTGGGATCTGTACTAGAGTGGTGGTAGAACCATTAGGTACACCTAGGTCGTAACCTTTATCAGTTAAGGGCAGTTCCTGATAAAGGATACTTCTGTCAGTGAGTACAGTTCCTGACAGAAGATTTAGTTGTTATAAATGGTTCCTCCGGATGAGAATGCTCTGGAAGATAATAAGAAAGTTAGTATTTTCCTTCGGTGAGTACAGTTCCCGAAGATAAGAATCGATTACCCTCTAGTTGAGATTTATCTTCTAGAGTGGGAATATTGTTTTCTCAGTTTAGGTTATCCCCTTATATTGTTATGGATCCTAGGGAATTTATACTTTGATTAAAGTATTATTGGACATAATGTCATTTTAAATATCATATTATTTAAAATTATTCTATGAAGTAAAAGTTATTTTCTTTCCTGAATGTAGTGTGCATTAGGTGCTTATTATGTCCAAGAGTACTAAAATTAGATTTCATATTATTTTAACAGTAATGCACTTTACATGTGAGGGTTTATGTATCAATTGGTAAGTTTGATTTCTATTCACTGAGTCCGTGGACTCATCCCTCAACATTAACATTTTCAGATTAGGATATTGGTGTACTTCCTTTAGCTCTGCCTGCATCCTTTGAACCAGCTGATTGAATTTGGTAGGCATCATCTTGAGTAGTAATGTTGGAGTTTATTTGAGGAATTGTGGACAGATGTTGGATAGGGTTTATTTGCATTTTAGTTTATTTTCATGGTCTGTAAGTATAATTGCATAGCTCTGTGTAATTTGGATATACAGTCCATGATGGACCATTTACTGCTTTTTTGTTAAGCCACTGAAGCTTTTGGTTGACGGTGAGCATGTCCACCTTGTTATTTTTAATAGATTTGTACCCTGGAATAGTCCATATTTCAGGGGAAACTCTGCCAAATTTTTAATAAATTATTGACTTAGTAAAATTTTATGAAAGTGTATTTCAATTTTACTATTCATTTAAAGATGATTGTAAGTGAAATTAATTGCATTAGTATTTTAGGCTGGTAGGTAATTACCTGAAGGGTAATTCCCTACGCCAGTCACGTGGCCTAAAATGGGGCGTGACATTGAGTTCTTTAACTTCTATAAACATTGATTCTCATATTGCAACCAATATACACCATGTATCCAATGATAGAAGCATATTGTTGATGATATGATATCCACAGAAAAGTTGCCCCAGTTGCAACTTCTCGTATTAATACTCTGAGTATGGGTTCTTTTCAAAGTGAGCCCTAACTTTTGCCTAAGCTGCCCTTTTGGGTGTTTTGACTTAATGGGCTTCCCTTTTTCTTTGATCCATTTTGACTAAATTAGGAATCATTAGCTTTTGTATATTCTCATTTTTTCCGCTCGAAATCATTATTATAAGCTTTTCTTTTCTTCTCTTTTTTGCCAAATTT
Source organism: Ceratonia siliqua (assembly GCA_034509205.1). Classification (NCBI taxonomy): domain Eukaryota; kingdom Viridiplantae; phylum Streptophyta; class Magnoliopsida; order Fabales; family Fabaceae; genus Ceratonia; species Ceratonia siliqua. Next base: position 7,257 of record JASKGM010022317.1, on the reverse strand, counting down.
ATATTTTTCCTATTTCCACATTGGGACTTATCAATTTTTTTCTGATGACTTAAATATTTTTGGGATTTTTATTTTTTGCTTCATTATGCTATTCTTCAGAGGCACAAATTTCCATACCCATTTCAATATAAGAATCAAATAGCAGACTTTGAAAAATCTCTGGATTGTGAGAAAAATTAAGAGAATGACTTCCCTGAATGAGGGACTTGTTATGACAAACATGAGTATTTATATTTAGAACCTAGAAAACAAAGAACTAAACAAATATTGAATTTCAAATTTTTATTCAAAGGATAAGATAGGATCCATGCTTAATAAAATTCAAATGATCTTGGACTTCATCCAAATAAGTCATGACTGGAATTAAACAACCTTAAAAAGTGTAACTACTGTGAATCAACTTCGCATCACAGAAGTCAAGAAGCTAGCCTCTTTGATCCAACCTTATTCAACGATCTTACTTCTCATCATCCCCCATGACAGGATTGACCGAACCATCTCCTCTATGATTAGGCAAGGGGTTGACATTAATGCTTAGGCCATTATGGTCTAGGTTGATGGGCCATGCTTAAGTAGGTTTATACCTTGCTTCTTAAATGCCTTACAATTTTCTATTGTGTGGCTAGTAATACTGAAGTGATATGTACATTAGGATTTAGGGTCAAACCAAGATGGGTGAGCTGGCTGAAACGATTCAACTGGTATCGGGCTTATAACACAAACATCAAACAACTTTTTGTAAAGCTCAATGTTTGACATTTGAAAGTTTAGAAATGACTCGGTGTTCCTGGTCAACCGATTTTGTGTAGGATTTGACCCTTTTGTCGGCTTTTGAACATAACCGACTTCTGGCTCTTTTTTTTTAAAAAGAAATGTTTCTTTTGTTCAACTGGTATCTTTCTAGCCCTTACCAGCACTTCTATTCTTTTTCCTGCTTTGATGATGTTAGAAAAATCCTTATAGCATTTCTCACAATTAAACCAATATAAGGACCTTTCAGCGTTCCCAAGAAGTATGAGCAATTCTTAGAACTTGTCATTAGAGGTTGAACATCGTTGCTAATTTCTGCCACCTTTGGCCATACTCCTTAAAAGTTTCATTCTCTTTCTTCTACATAACCTGTAGCTACTCCCTTGTTAGGGCTGTATCAAGATTGAAGCGATAATGCTTGAGAAAAGCATCAGCTAAATCCTCCCACCTACTAATCCTCTAGTGATCCAACAATATACACCACTGTAGTGCTGATCCAGTAAGACTTTTGTGGAAAAAGTTCAACAGTAATTTTTCATCATCACCGACAATAGCTATTTCAATACAGTAAGATCTCATATGAAACTGAGGGTTTGTGCTGCCATTATATTTTTCAAAATCCAGGACTTTAAAGTTTTTTGGAATGCAAACATTAGGAGTTAATCTTAACTCCTAAGAACTAATCGATCCATATGATCCTATTCTATATAAATTTCTTAACTTTCCTTCTATCATGAGGACCTGATCAAACACTTTCTTTTGCTTATTTGACTCCTTAATCTTTGAGGGTGGCACAAATATTACTGGGTCATAAGCATACATTCCTGGATGCCTAGTCATAGTTTTTCCCTCATTTCCTGGGGAATTAACAACCAATGGTGGTGGTGGATCGATGTTGACCATCCCCAATGCCCCAGATGACTGACCACAGTGCAATGCTTCTTGAGGTGGTTGAATCGACTGTCGATTTCCTATATTATCAGGGACAAGGGTCATGAGCTTCGACATTTGTTCCTAAAGCTTATCTATACGACTTTCCAGTCTTTGCATGTTTTCAAAATGAGCTGGCTCAATTGATATAGTGCTAATCATTTCGTATATAGTCCTAAGAGAGTGAGAAAGCTTGGATGAAACCATCTTTATAAGTGCAATAGTGTGATATTGTTATGTTCTCTATTAAAGCAAAATCAATTAGCTTTCATTTTAGCTTGAAGCTTACCATTAGTGAGTTTAATGTCGTTCATTGAATCATTGAACTCTTTGAAGAGTGAAGATTAGCATTAAAGATTTCATCCTCACCTATACTCTTATTAAGAGTGCAATACTCTACAAAGAAGAGTATGGTTAACAATGTCCCAAGAAGGAATGAAATCGTCACATGGGTATTGTGTAGTTAGAAATAATGTGAACATAATTGAGTGAATGAAAGACACACTTAAGTCTATCCTTAATGCCATTCTTTTTGCGTTCAACAATTCAAGGACCATAACACAACCTCAAAATGGTAATGAAAAATGATGAGAATGTCACTTTTTTTATAAAAAAAATAAAACAACCATGCAAGGTAAAGTCGTGAAAAGCTATTTTTTCCTTTTTATGTGCTTTTATTTTTTATTTTTTTAAACAATGAAATGCAATAGGTAAAAAGACCGAGAGAGAAAGTGGATAAAACAAGCTCTTCATTGCTCTATTTATGTTAGCTTTAAGGTAAATAGACTTATCTTGAATGGTCAAGCCTTAACTATGAGGTAGCTTTTAGACTCAATTTAACAGTGCACCGGCTTCCATGGTAGGTCTATGATCCTAGTAAAATGGCTTTATAGGACATATTACCCCCACTGAAATAGTGAGGATCTCAACTTTCCATTGCCGTTGCAAGGGTGGACCAAGCCTCCACATACAACTAATTGAATAAGTGAGTTCACTATCTGAGCAGAGGCTTTCATGAATATCTTAGAGAATAAATCCCACCAAGCATCACTATGCCACATCCATTTCTAACATGAGGTTCTCACAGACCTGGGTATATAGCCCAAATGCGGGTGCAAAGGTTGTATATGGAGCATAGTATGTGTGAAGAGTATACAAACCTGAACCCGTAATTCATTTACCCAACAACCCCAAATAATAGAATGGAGCAGTTAAAGGTCATCTACCCTGGGGTGTAAACAAATATCATAGTTATAGCCATCTACCCTAGGGTTTTAATAGAGCATGCCAATAGGCAAAGCAATTATGCAATCACACACAGAAATACCAAAAACCAGTTAAAAATGTTAAAGTAGATATTTACAATATGCTGAAGCAATAATAGCCATAACAACAAAGAGGGAGGGGTAACAAATCATAGGCAAAGCACAAACAAACAAAGAAGGGCTTGACTCTCTACTATTCCTAGCAGAGTCGCCAAATTGTCACAATGTGATTGCCAAAAAAGGCACATTGTCATGATCTTAAGGAGACAAAAGGAACAAAAACACATAGATTAAAAAATGAAGTCGCCACCAATTAATTAGATAGATAATCATGATCTTTTAAAATCCAAATACTTGTCCTTGGAACCAAAGGACGAGTTTGAGATTCTAACTATGTATGGGGAATGTGTTAGGCACCTCACAATGTCTATCCCTAAGGATGGTTACCCTAAATATTTTATGCTTTAATTTTTTGTATTTTAATTTTAATTACCTCTCTTATAGTGATAAAAAGATGAATGACAAAAGAATTAGACTTACTTTACTAGGTAAGTACCTACTAGAAGTGAAAGTAGGACAGACGGCCTATTAGGGGCCTATAACTTGGCCTACTGTCGGCTTAGTTTGGCCTAGCCTATTTAGCAATTTAGGTTAGGCCAAGGCCTTCATATAGGCTTAATTAACTAAATAGACCATGCCTATATATCAAAGGCTTAGCCTATAGGCCCACAGACCAGCCTATATTTGTAATTTTATAATATATATATATATATATATATATATATATAATTTTTATATTTTTAAAATTTTTAAAATATATAATATTTATTATATGTAGGCTGAAAAAGGTCAATGGCTTACATTTGCCCTTGTAGGTCAAGGCATATGTTTTACTTATTTTTTACAGCGTTAAATAGGCCAATAGGCCAGGCCAGACTTAGTAGATTTTATAAACAGGCCAGGCTAAGCTGATTTTCTAGCCTGTAGCACGCCACAAGTCAAGCTCAGGTTGAATCTTTGAGATGCAGGCTTAGCCCATTTTAGCCAAAGCCTAGCCTGACTTGGTTTATTTTCCTAGTGCCTATATACCCTAAAAGGGATCAAGGTCCACATAATTCAAGATTGTTTTGATTGAAAATTGCCTAGGAAGGATATATGATCACTTTCCTAATACAGAAACTAGACAATACGGAGGCACTAAGTCCTTACCCAAAGTCAAGGAAAATCGACAATGTGGAGGCACCAAGTCCTCACCCAAAGCCAAGAAAGTATAATAATGTGGAGGATAAACCTCACCCAAAGCCTAAGGAAACGAACAATGTGGAGGCACCGAGTCCTCACTTAAAGCCAAGAAAATAAGACAATGTGGAGGATAAACCTTACTTAAAGCTTAAAGAAATGAACAACGTGGAGGCACCAAGTCCTCACCCAAACCCAAGAAGGTAGGACAATGTGAAGGATAAACCTCACCCAAAGCCTACGGAAATGGACAATATGGAGGTACTAAGTCCTCACCCAAAGCCAAGAAGGAATGGAGTGATCATTGGAATCATAATTAGTAGGATTTTAAAATGTTATAATTTTAAGAATACCTTTAAATTCTTAATTACTTGTCTAAGTAGGCCATTGGGACCTTCACACTAAATCACAAAAAGAGTTTCAATCAAGGTAGGCCCTTGGAACCCAAAATAATAATGACCTAAAAAGGTTTTGATTCAATGGACCCTTGACACCAATTCTTGAAGACAACTTATTAAAAGAGCAATTTGGACTTGAAACCCAATTATTAATAAAATGATTTTCTAATAAAAGAAAAACCCAAAATACACATTTTGAATTTTAACACATTTTATTTATTTTCAAAAGCAACAAAAAGAAAGTTGTTAAAATTTTAACTAATCAAGAAAATTCTTTATTTTTTTATTTTCTTAAATGATAAACAAGGTGCATTAGACACCTTTCACTTATTAGTAATGACTAAAATAAATGAAAACAACTAAATAAAAAGGAATAAAATAAGTAAAAAAGTAAAAGTAAAAGGAAGGGGATAGCTTATACCTTACAATTAGGTTCAAAAGGGGATGGAAAATAAGATAAGATAAAATAATAAATTTAAAACAAAATGGATGAAAAGTAAAACATAGTAGGAACAATATCCAAAACAAAAAACAATAACAATCAAACCAAATGACCCAAAACTCACAAACACCCATAGTGAATATTAAAATAGACTCATCCATGTGTCAAACTGATCACCCAAAGCGAGATTAATCAAAAACAGAGTGAACCTCTTAGCTATCATCATAATTTCCATTTATGAAAATATGACAGTCTAATTTCATTGTCAGGCCCAAAATCATATTCTGACTAGTTGGCAAAGAGAAGCAAAATAAGAAATATCACATAGTAATAATTGCAAAAGTCACTAACTCTATTCCAAATTTCTTAACACAACTTCAAAATTTTATATTGAAAGCCTGAAATAAAATAACAAATTCACCCTGCTTGATTAGGAAAACCATTTCAAATCTCAAAGAAATAAGAACCTGGAATTGGTAAAAAATGAAACCACAAGATGAAACTAACAGTTTGACACCAACAAACTAGAAGCAGTGCATAAAAAAATGAACTGCACCAGAAATCCAACAAAACCCAAAATCATCAACATAGCTATACATCTTTATAGAATCAAGAGAAACTATGCCAGAAATGAAACCAGGAGTAACAACCATCTCCTTTATGGAAGAACAATATCAAATGATCAAATAAAAAATAGCCCCTAAAAATAAATCTGTCATTCAAGACACATTGGTTCTAAAATCATAATCATATTTCCCAGTAATTGCACAATATGCTTAAAAAGGAAATATATCAGATTTAAAAACATTTGCAAAACCACCTCTGCCAACCATTCAAGAATATAATTTAGGAATTTAAAAAAAATGCTTCATCTAGACCATATCAAAGACATAGAGTACACTTTCACCCATGGATTCTTAGGCCTTTAATCGAGATACTTGGACCTACGTAACCCATACAACATCCCAGTCCAACATTCAAATGAATAGAGAAATAGATGCCAATAGATGAATAGGGATTACAGCCTTACCTTCCTGATGCCTTTCGGATGCTTCTAACCCTTTCCTCACTTAGACTTCAACAACTCAGTGATTGCTTTTGTCTCTATCTTCGAAAGAAATTTCTCAAAAAAATCCTCTCCCATATCAACTTTCAATCGCTCCTTTTATAGACAAAACACCTTTCCAAATCAAGGACCAGAAACATTCTCACCGAATCAGGCCATCTGTGAGTGAGAAAAAGAAAAGAATCCGTAGTAGCATCAGAGAGTGGATGATGAAATAAGTGAGCTATGAAATCATGCACAAAGAAGCAACGGATCATGCTGCCATGACCTCTGGTACAGGACTCGATGGGGTGGGAATGAGTTGCAGATACTTGTACAAAAAATCTGGAACTAATACCGTTGTGATACTAGTGCGCGAAGAACAACTGGCGAAGGCACCATTGAGCGAAGAAAGGACAATGGTGCAGTGCTTTGTAACCGAGAATTTGAGATAGGCATGCAGAAGGAGTGCTTGACGGCCGAAGAGCATGGCAAAAAAAAAAAGGATCTAGGGTTAGAGGAAATGAAGGAGCCGGGTAGTGGTTGATAAATGGACTGGATCAGAGGATGGACCAAGTTTGGGATTGGGCCGAGGGTTGAATAAAAAATGGGCCGAGGGTTTTGAACTAAAGGCTGATTAGTAGGCTAATGGCTTTGGTGGGCTAATGGGGCAACTGGGTTGAGAAGGAATTGGTTTGTCCAGAAAAATGGGGCTTTAGGAGGCCCTTTTTGTTTGGTGTTCTCTTTAAAAAGTTTTTATTTTCTTATTTTTTTATTTTGTATTTTTTATTTTGACTTTCTTCTTTTGTTATTGTCTTTTTTTCAATTTTGAATTTATTTAATTAATTCCTTTGTGCATTTTTAATAATGTTTTATTTTGAATATTATTTAGACAAAATCAAGTGTTTACAGTGTGGTTTCAAGATATTAGATATTTTTTTTATTTGTGACGTCACATTGAGAGGTAGGAGATTTTACTTCAATTAGTTTATACTTGTTTTTTGTTGAATAATAAATTAGTAACAATAAATAAGTAGTATATAAGAGTGTTATACTTCATGTCCAATAGGTAAATCGAAATTTTCTATGTTTTATAATGTATTATGAAATTAATTTTGTAAAGGAGAATATTATAAAGGAGTCCTATATATCAACATTAAAATACTTTATTCACATAAATTATTTTGT